>CAUJNA010001417.1:30000-55000 GCA_963377175.1 Effrenium voratum
CCGTGCGCCGCCGAGGGCAGGCGCTGCAGCACAAGGCTCGGTATGGGTTGGAAAGGGAAGACAGGTGGCATCCGAAGGTATCAATTTACTATGCGCCACTTTTTTCCAGGGCCTGTCGTACACCTATCCTGCACTGTTCCTGCAAGTAAGCTTGTTTTCCATCGGTTTTCGTTCCCCGCCCGTGCCTCATCAGTCCTGCATGGGTTACACTTGGACTCTCATAGGTCTTCCATGCTCACCGACTATTTTCTGTGTTGTGCCTCACAGCTGTTCCCCTTATTTCACCCTATGACATTCAAATTCTGATCCCCATGAATTCCGCACATTCTTTGAACTCTCCGCACAAACAAGCAACTAGTTCAACCAGCTACTACCTAAAAGAATCAATCAAACAATACATACACAGGTATACAGGTATACATATAGGCATATCTACAGGTTCGTGCGGGATGAGCGCGGATTCTCTGGTGGGCGGGTTCTCCATTGGCATTGTTTTTGTTGATCACAAGTTCCCCACACGGGTTCCCACCTTCAGGGGTCCTCCAAATGGGTTGCTTGCCCATGTGGTTCTTCAAGTAGTAAAGGTTCCGCACAGTTCTCATTGGTTCCCAAAACGTTCCACATGGGTTTTCGATAAAGTTCCCCATAATGTCCTTTTGGTTAATCTTGCTTTCCGCGTGCCGTCCTCATAGATTTCCTGTGCGTCGTGGGACAAGTTTTTGGTCGAAGGGAAAGTGTGGTGACTGTCGCGGCGACCGACTTCAAAGACATGTTTTCAATGAATATTTACCGAACATCCGAATGGGAGAACAGGCCTTTGAGACTATGAACAGGCAACTATGGGGGGAGGCGTCCAAGGAGGGAGGCTTGCGCGGACAGGATTTGAACGCCAAAAGGGTCAAGTTGTTGTCCACCACAGATATTGAACGGTAATCAATCGCACAAACTGCTCAAGTGGTTTGTCTCATGCTTTTCTTGCAACTCATTTGCACCTCTTAGCATCACTTCGAGTTTTAGGCAAAGTGCAGACCACAATCAGCATTTGCAGAGTGAAGCTGGAGCGGTCAATTTCTTGCGCAACGTCGCAACGGTTGTGTTTGCAGGATATTCAGTGGTCACCCATCATGACTTTGGAAATGTGGATGGCGTGGTCTTCTCGACAAAGGAGCAGGCCGGATACATGCATGTCTGAGCCTTGGTTCTCGTTACTCGGCCACAATGTGACACCGTGGTGCAGGCTTTGCTAGTTGACCAGTTAGCCCACTCAAAGTTTAGGTGAGATTCTGTCAGGAGACTAAGAGTTGTGGTGGATGCTTGGGTACCAGGCGATGGCGCACTGGAAGGGTCTCTCTCTCTTCTCCGCGCACATGCTGCTAGGTGGGGGTCCTTGCAATCCATTCCATGGTATGACAAGCTCTGATATACTGTATCTCTTGCAGCGTGCCTTACATGCTGACTTTGCTTGGTAGCCTGGTCTTTGGTGCAGCTTGGGATGACGGAGAGATGCGGGTCTGTCCGATCAGCTGCGCTCTAAGAAACCTGTGGACCCAAGGCCCCGATGGTGAAGAGCTGCGCTACTTCGGCCGCCGCGGTGGCCGTGACGAGGAGATGCGGCGCTGGGCAGGCTGAGGAAAGTGCTGGCGCGGGTGCGTTGCATCCCAAGGTGTCAATATGCCATGCGAGTCGAGGTATCATCGAGAGCCATGAAGCATTAGGCAAGGCAGCATGCAACAAGCCATCCTCGCTTTGGTGGCACACTTTGGCTGTTGCGCTGTTGCAAGTGCATATCGCAATTGAGCCTCTGACAGCTGACCAGATTCCGCATCTGGTTGCCTCATGATGAAATGCCCAGCTTGGCCCAAGATTAGTCGGCTTGCCATGTTCAAGCATCCAGATGCTTCCTTCAGAGGAAACTTGGGCTAAATACTGCATGACAAGTGGTTGGGAATTAGCATGTTGTTACGCGGTCAAATCAAATTCCTTTGCTTTGGATGTCCGCGCATCGCTCGAGGAAAGTTACATCGATGCCGTTGTAGACAATGCGGATCAAATTGGGTCATACAGTGGGCCAATCCGTGGGCAGGACAGGGTTCAGCTGGGGTCTGGATTTGTTGTCCCATTGCCACAGAATCATCACAGATGATTCGCATTTGCTGATTCTTGATTCCCTTGTCTTTGAGACACTTACTTGGCTTGAGCTTGAGCTTGGCCTTGGATTCACTTTGCTTTGTGCATCCAGCTTCGTCCGAGGAGAGCGGGCCCTTCCTTTTCTCTAGCGAGCACTTGCATGGCAAGCGCCACCCAGCCCTCCTTCCACCCACAGGCACTTGGGGAAGCTGAAGGAAGGAGCATTGACCTCTTGAAGTTGGCAGAAGCAGGTATGTTGTTGCTTGCCAGCATTGAGGTCTCTTGCTGACTGTTGGAAGTGCATATATTCTGTCAGGCCGCTTTGCGGGTGCGCTGTGGTACAACTCCCTTTTTTGGCCCAACTTTCCGGAGCTGCGGTGCCTGGAGGAGTGCGACACAGAAGCTCAGCAGCACTTGAGATAGATCTGATGACTTGGGAGTCGCATGTGCCAGATCTACCGACTCGAACGAACAATTTCTTCCTCTGTGCATGACTTCACGCCTTCACTCCCAGGAGCTGCTGGCAGGCCTCCGGCAAGTAAATTCTGACGGGCACCTGTCTGAGCAGCAGCTTGCCCTCCATCGGCCAGGCTTTGCAAGCGGCGATTCGTTCGTGTCTTTGCCCGCCCGAGGTACGTGACATTTGCAGCAGCCCGGGAAGATCTTTGCAACCACAGCTCATTGCCGCAGGAGCGACCTGTAGCGAGAGCCGAAGAGCCTTCCAACGCTCCGGTTGACAGGGTGGATGGCGCACCTTGCCTTATCCAGGAGCCGCTGACCATTCACGCGGAGGTGTTGCAGTATGATGGTGTCCGAGAGAACCATTGGCGTTTCCCTTTGCAGGAGAGTGGTGGGAATGTAGATCCCACTTTAAGGGCACATTGCCAGTTTAAGAGCTAATGCTGTTGAGGCCAATTCCAAAGGGGCAGACCTACTCTTAGGGAGCAGACTTGCTCATTCCGGTCCCTCGTTCTCAAGTTTGTATGGGCAATGAAGCTTAGTGCTTTCCAGCAGCAATGACGAGCTCTCTAGATGTTTCTGATGTTGCATTGAGCAGTGGGCGCACCCCTGCATCAATGAATTCGAGGTGGAATCAGCGCCAAATTTGACCGTATTAGAGGTGGCTGGCCAGTGGGCACTTTGCTTCAAGCTCATCGGACACGGTCTGCACTGTCAGGATTTTATTCCAAAGCGTGGTCACCACACGCCCTACGAGTGCCAATCCAGACGCTCCTACGAGAATCTTGCCTGGACAAGGTCGCAGGTGACAGCAACGTGCAATGTGGCACTAGCCAGCATGAGCAAACGGCCAAACAGCCAACCTGGTGACCTTACCAACTTTGCGGCTGCGATGGAGCCGCTTTACGCATGCGAGGAATGGGGTCATCACTCTCGGCCTCAATGCCGAGGAATTCTCAGATTCCGCCGAAGCCTCGGCATTCTAACAGCAGAGCTGAGTGACGGGTGGCGTGTCTGGCCAGTCACTCACGCTGCAAGTCAGCAGATAGCTCTTTAGAGCAATAAGCCTCACAACTATAAGAAATTCAACAGCTAACTCTGGAGAAAGTTGTATTTGCCTTGTATCCAATCTTCAAGCATACTTGGTTCCCATGGTTTTTAGTGGAGGAGCTGGTGATTCTCCTGCGTTTCCGCTCCTAAGGTTTTGTCAATTCCCTGAGTGCACTTTCCATTCCGAGGTTTTGCCCGTGAGTGACTTGGATGTCCACATCACGCTGAGTGCTGAGCCCGCTGTGCAGCGGCACGCGCGGGAGGGGCACAGCTTTGTGCTTCTGAAGTTGGGAGGCGAGGCCTGCAACAGGTATAGCAGCTTCTCCCCGATTCGGATTCGGCGGCAAGACGAGCTAGCCCACGAAGGTCCTTTATCGGAGGTGCGAGTGACTTCCAATTTGTGTGGATTATAGCCAATTTTGGCAAAGATCAGGCATCAGCACAGTTACGGCGCGTGATTGAAATTCCAAAGCTGGCCATTGGATGGGACGCAACTTGATGGACAGCACTTTTCTGTATGCCAGCCAATCGGGCAAGGCCATCAGCGAACAATCTTACCGCATTGACAGCAATTCCAGCCCAACCGGTCGAGACCTGGCAAAACTTTGAGAAGTCACTAACGAGAATTCAGAATCACAAAGATTCGACAGGAAAAATCAGCAGGTCGGTCCAGGTGCTTTCTTTGTGCTGCAAAAATAGGGGGTGTTTCCTGGGAGAGAGGGCCACGATTTGGTTTGCGCGGACCCGGACCTTTTGGACGACGGCAGGCTGGCCCTACCGGGTGCGGCGCCTGGGCACCTTCGAGGGCCTGGGGGATGGCGGCCGGATCGAACTGCAGTTGGGCAGCGGCGACTTCCGGGAAGAGGCCGGGTAAGTTGTGTTTTTGAGTCATTCCCTTTTTGGGGTTGGTTTTGGGGAAGAAGAACCGACGTCTATGTTTGGGCCACCCTGTTGTGACACACACACACACACACAGAAGCTGCCGAAGGCGTGGCATTTTGTATCCGGCCCTGCAAGCTGGCTGCCTCTGCCAATGGGAAGAACTGCAGTCTGTGGCACCAACATACAGTTTGGGCTTCGCGATATCGTTTGTTTTGCCTGTGCCTGGCAAACCGCAATAACGCAGGCGCTGTGGCAGCTTCTGGGCCTTTCCGGTGAAGAGGCGCTGACTGCAATCAGATCTCAATAAGCTTTTCGCCAAGCTTCAGAGTGTTGGCAAATGTGGTTTTGCTGGACAGGAGTGCGGGCGGACGGGCTGCAAGTACTGGTGTCAGCTGTATGAACTGGATTGGCTGGGGCCAAAACGGGATGCACCCTGGTCAGCAGGCAAGTGCCGTTGGGTCGCCTTCTCAACTCTGAAGACCACCCCTTGCTGGCAGTACACCTCCTATCCGTTGCAACAGACTTGCCGTCAGTGTCAACATTCGGCATGTTACAACCTGCTGCCTGCAAACACCAACTGCATGTGGGTGAGCTTGGTCCCTCCTTGTCCATGACTTTTACATACATTTGTTCATGGTTTTGCGCTTCTTCAGCGGAATTTGAAAACGCCTTTGGCTTTGTGCAGAGGAAAGCTTGGCGTTTGATCCGGCAACTTGGCTTGAGGTGGAGTTGCACTCCAGGCGTTTTGATTTGAGGTCCATGTGCTATTGCAGGGCATGATGTTTCGTCCCTGAGTGCTTTCCATTCAACATGCTTTGTGCATTTTTGCAGCACACCGATAGTGCACCAGACCCAACGTTAAGGAAATTCCCCTGGAGAAGGGCTTCGTTTGGTTCCGAGTGCTTGAAGGCCCTGGAGCGGTCGCATATCCATTTGGGTTCTTGCGAGATGCGCGTTTGGGCTGCTATTTCTAGCAAAGTTCAGTTGGTTCCAGCCAATCCTTTTGGCCCAAGGCTGGTTGGAAAACCACCTTTGCTTTCAAGGGGATGCCAAGACAGAATGTGGCTTGAGCTGCGTTTCCAAGATGTTGCCGAGAGCCAGCCTAAGTTGCACAAAAAGATGTACGCAGAATGCGCAGAATGGGGCCGCAGTGAAAGACGTTTGTCTCTTGAGAATCCTCGCGGAGCTCTTTTCAGGGCCATTCAGAGGAGACGTGCTAGAGTCCTTTTTGTGGACAATGTTGGGTACTGCCAACATAGGGCGGCTCAGTTGCGTATCTGAGATTTCCTGAAGCACCACGGCAGCGTCATGATGTTGTCTTCACCTTCATACCGATTTATACCACCTGAACCGTCGTTTTGCCGTTATCAGCATAGCGCTTCATGTTTCCTGAACCGAGCATTCGATGTAGCCACTGCGAGCGTCGATGTTCCATAGCCGGACAGAGGCGAGCAGCTCCCCAGCGGCCGGGCCGTGCGGGTGCAGCTGCTGGAGGACGGTGTCGTCCCAGCATGGGCCCTCAGCTAGGTCCCGCTAGGTCCCGGTGCTTGGGCAGACAGGTTGGCAGGTCAGCCATTTGGTTCGTCGGCCTCTTTGCATTTTGTCTTTGAATTCTAAGCTCTTTGAGTGAGCTGATGAGCCGGGAAGGTTGGCTTGTGGAGAGCTCCTGATTGATCAAGGCCTGGCTGGACCTCAGCTTTCTCCAGGCATGGTGTTTATATTTCTTGAAGCCTACCCAAAACACAACGCGACTTGGCTGGCTGACTGTGCATCAATTTGGGTGTTCGATGCATCAATGGTAGCACAAGTTGTTACCTACGGCCTTAACCTTTCTTGTGCAGGTGTGGGCCGGCGACATCCCGCTTGGCTACCTGAACAAGGTGCCTGCTCTATGGGTAGGGCATATATTCAGCCAAGCTTCTCTTATCATGCTTTCTCATGTGTCTTCTTTCTGCGTGGCGTCGCTTCAAATTCCGGGGATTGTTGTGCTTCGACAGAGTGCTGGCCTCAGGCAGTGGATGAGATCTTCGAAGGTCGAGTTCAAGTGATACGCACCGTAGAGGCAGTCAGAGCAGGGCATGCATCCTCTTTGCTCGGCATGAATGACAGATTTGAAACATGTTGCCCAGAAGTTCTACACAAATTTTACATGTCATCCATTTTGAAATGGCGTAGCCCACCTTCAAGCCAGATACTTATATTATGCATACACTAGTATGTCAAGGATGCCGAGGGCATTGTGCGTGTGTCATCAGTCCCAAACACATCAAGCTCGTTCGTTCACACAGTCGAAGTTTTGGTATTTGTTTACCACGCAACTAACCCTGCGGCAGGCAGCTCTTCCATGGCAGCATTCTCCTGGACAATTTTTGTTTAGTGGTGCTTGTGCTATTCGGATTGTGGAAGGGATTGTTTCACGAGATTGACATCACACAGTTCAGCGGACTTTGCTGACTGTCTTGACCAGGATGGCACCGACGGGGAGGGAATCCGCAAGGCCGGCCCTAATGCTGATGCTCCTACCCTTTCTACACCTCACAAATTCCGGAAATTTATTGCGGCTTCAGGTGCAGATTGTGAATTCGCTTGGCAGCTTGGCCTTCGACGATCCATTCCGATGCAGCGTGAATCAGATCGTGGACTTGGGATGGTCGATCCATGACGTCTGCTACAGGCAGGGCATCTTAACGTTTCTTCTGAGCCAGATCTGCTTGCTCGGTTGCGACTCTGGGATGCTAATCTCCAAGAATACCTTGAAAGCCGTATTGTCGAGCTAACTTGCATCCAACACATACGTCATGGCCTCGCACTGAACTGCTACATTATTACGAAGCCAAAACTCATCTGCAGAGGTTCGGCAAAGATGTGAACTTCTGGGGCCAGCCGCACTTTCTTGACTAGCATGGCCCAAACCAGCTGGCAACATTCCACGTGACTTTATCATGACATACTTGTTTGCAATGATCGAAAGCATCATGCAGAATCAAGACGTAGCATCATGATGCGTTACGTGGAATCTTGACGATGTGCATCGCGGACCGCAACCCGTTGTGCCACTGATAAGGATAGTTTTTAACAAAGGGTTGTGACACGTTTGTTAGTGTTGTGAAGCAAATCCGCTGGTAGAGGGATTCCTTGGGCTCATCTCAAAGGTTCTCACTGCAAAAGGGTTCTAAGCTCGACTTGCGCCAGGGGTGCTCGCCTGAGCTTGGGCCCACAGCCAGGTGCCTGGAGGTGAAACAGCGGCTGCACGCAGTCTACTGTCCATTTGGGAGGGACATGGGGGAACTTACTCACCACGGGACCTGCTAATTATTAATTCCGACCGTGGCTCATATCTGAAACGCCTGGATGATGTGGGACATGTGGCCAAGAATCACAATGTTAAGATGACCAGTAGAATGACTGCAGATGTGACTATTCGCTGGACAATTCTTGACTTGTGTGTAACACTACTGCACAAAGGGCCGGACGAACTTATTCTTACCCCACATGGTTGATCCTTTGAACCTCATTCCACTGACCTTGGCTTCAAGCCTTCGGGCTCCAGGTGTCGGGACCGCGCATGACGCATGTTTCAGGCCACGTCAGCCACGTCAGCCAGCCATGTCAGCATTTCCTTTGCGAACATGTCAGCTATAAGCCGAAGACAACCTTAGCTTGCGATCTGCCACGGATCAGCGCCATGCGGCTCGAGTTTGAGGACGTCTGACTGGTCATATGGGCTGTGAAAGGCGCAGACAACAAATCCATCCGTGGGGCTGTTCAATGCGTTTTTTGCATTGTGTGGTGATGCCACAGGAGACAGGTGGAGTCATGATTCTTGATTCTTTTTTTCGCCAGCCCAAAAGTCTGAAGACTGCACAGGCATGCACAGAAAAACTCTCAAGCATGCCAACAGGACAGTTGCCAGACCGGGACCTCATTCCAGAGCGACAAGGCCACACTGTACTGATTCGGTTGCAAAATGCATCAGGGCAGCTTCTCAAACGAGGGGGATCCTGAACAGTCCTGGCTGTTGCCATGCAAGCACAGCTGACTCGCGCGTATTGCTTGCCGGTTCGTGTCCGTGCCTGCCGAAGGCGCCCGAGGCGTCCTTGCAACGTCATAGGCAGAAGCGGACCCCTTAGATGCTTGCAATGGTTGATGCTGTTGCAGCTCGCTGGGACAAACACACAGCCCAGGCTTCCGAACGTGGTGCGAAGAGATCTGCAAGGCGAGAAGCGGCTCCCCTCGGAATGCTGACATCATGCAGTTGTGCTTTGAGTTGGCCCTGCTTCATGCACGATCTTTTGAAATCGATAGGAAATTGATAGCCTGTGCGACTTAATATTCGTGGCTGTTTGAAGCCGGGTGGTATCCTGAACCTGTACGCAGCCAGATGGATATGCACCGCCTGAAGAGAGGCGGGCTTGCGCACCGGGAATCATCATATTTGCCTCAGGGTGCAACTGGCTCTGCCACTACACATCATACACACTCACATTGCTGGGAGATCTGAGAGCGCGGAAGTTTGTGTGGGGCGTTCCTGGAAGATTCTTATGGTTCTTTGTCTCCTTCTCTCTCGTTCTCTGTTTCTCTCTTTTTTTTTAAAATAATTTAAATTGTTTGCTTTGCTTTGCCTCTTTCTTGCTTGCATCCTTGATTTGCGACGTGTCCTCACGGCTTGGCTTGTGGTTGGCTCGGGTTTCGGAACTTCGCTCACCGTATTGGCTCAGCGTGCGCTTTTTGCGTCCTTGGACACCGGCCTTTCAGGCTGATCCGAGGGGGGGGCAGGAGGTTGCCACGAGTCAACTCTGCCCACGCCAACATCTAAGAATATTGATGTTTGTTTGTGGCCTGAGAAGACAAGGGCTGAATACAGAACGTCTCAGAACAGAGCGTGATTCGCTTCTGGCTTGCACTGTTTGCGGGTTCTGCAGTGTCAATCAGCTTCCTGACAAGGTAGCTGCGTGGCCCGCATGTGTAAATGCTGGTTGCCAATGTGGCGCATTGTAGGTATGTTGTATATATATATATGTATCTATTATATTATATATAAAATAATATATATATATATATATATATATACATACACATATATATATATATGATATAATACTGAGATTATTGTGTCACGTGACAAGCTTGCACAGTCTAACTAGTCATGTGTCATTTTGCTATTAAGGTTTACTGCATTGTTTACATGCTGACTAAATCAGCGTTGACTATCATGCTGAGTGGCAGCAGGTTTGTTGTGTTGTTTGGTGGATGTACAGGCAGGACAAGCAATGCAGGCAATGCAGCTCAGTGCTGGTCTGGTCACTTTTGCAAGGACTTAATGAAGATTGCTTGCTCCCTCTGGCCCAAGTAGGCATCAGAACGACCCGCTATCGCCTTTTGTCCCAGCCAACTCTTTCTTGACTTCAGCTCCCAAGTTCCATCCGGCCCCCCCATGCAAGCAGACTGGTGCCAGGCAGAGGCATGTTCAACTGCAGTTGCCTCGAGACCCACGCCATCACTGAGGACTGTGGTCCTTCATGTCACTGACTCGATGCCAGAAATGTGAGGTGCAAACATGCTGTGCCAACACATCAGATTTGCTGCATGTTTCAGATGCTGCAAGACAAGAAGCGACCAACATGTTTTCAGGAGCTTACTGTTGAGGAGGAGGCTGGACGAAGGAAACACCTTGAAGCGTCAGAGAGCTGAGCTGGTCTGACTTTGTGTCACCTCTGACAATCACACCTTCTGACCCCGCCCGCCTGCTCGCCCGCACGCCGCCCCCGCCCCTGCCCCCGCCCGCGAACCCGCCCCCGCACCCGCCCCCGCTCCCGCCCCGCGCGCCGCCCCCGGCCGCCCGCCCGCCCACTCGCCCGCACGCACGCACGCACGCAATGCACCCACACAGACACATACACGCACACAAACTCACACGTAGACTGGAGTGGCGAGCGTGTAGATTCAGCATTGAGTGTGTTCGAGGCAAATATGGCTTCCCTCTACTGACTTCAAAGAGGGAACAGAGAAGCAGCAGCGATTCAAGGAGGGGACCGAACGGACTTTGCATCATTTCTGCAGGAACAGCAACAGCTTTATTGGCGCAGGTCACGACGGGCCTGTGCCCCCAGGGTAACTCTGGAGCTCGGCGCGCTCGCTCCTGTAGGACGCTGCCAAACGTTTTGCGCAGGAAGACGAGCCTCTCTCTGGGACCTGAGCGGTAGACTGGTTTGAACGCCAAAGCGCCACTGGCCAGTCAAAGCGGGTTCATCGGATTAGAACAGCGTGGAGGGCCCTCAGCGTATGTTGCAGCCAAAGACTAAGGTGGGGACGGGCGTGCTAGCGCGCTTTGGGCTGAGCAGTATCATCCATCTGAAAGCTGCCCCTGGCGAAGTCCTGCAGCCACTCAAGAGCATCATCAGAAAGAATGGTCACGTCAGAGTCCACAGAAGCTCGGGAAGAAGGACGTGGTGGCAGCAGGGTTGTTGAACGCCAGTCACCCTGAAAATCGTCTACGGGCGAAGTGCTGGCCGCAGGAACCCAGAACAGTTTTCTCCACGCGTTCACTCGAAGTCCATTGGCCCAGGTAAAAAAATCTTCGCCTGCTCCTGGCGCATAGGGGGCTCGGAGGATTTCATCGCCAACACTGCAACGAGCGATGTGCCCTCCCTGGCGTCACCTAGCCCTCCACTGGACTAACATGAGCGGCGTTGCGGTTGATGCAAAAAGTTGCCGCAGCTGTCTTGTGTTCAAGCTTTGCTTCCAGGAGGGCCTTGGGCAGTCCAGTCCCCATAGCGCCAGAGGAATGAAGCGGGTGTGGAAACAGGCGTCGAAGTAGAGGCGGGCTCTGACGAGCCCATGCTGTCAAGCAAGAGGCAGACGTCAAAAAGCCACCGCTCCGTCCATTCTCTGTAGGCATTGGTCAACTGACAGGGGGGTCATGTAGAAGTGGAAGCAGGCGTGTAGACGCCAACATGTATTGAATCCCAAGCATACAGATTCAAAAAGGCCAGCAAGCCTTGTGACCAAGGAACTGCAACGCATCATGGCAAGACGCTAGCCCTGACAAGCCTATCTCAGCTTCAGCAGTGCAATCACACTCCGCAGATCAGTCAATCAGTCACCTCCTCACATATAGAGGACGCCAAGAAGAGCAAGCTCCAGACCACGATTGTATCTCATTACTGCCACTCCAAATGCTTTTGGCGTTTGGTTCTGATATTACAGTATAGATGCTTTGATGGTGTTCTGAATCACCTTTGTGATAGGCCGACCTGCTGCTCGAGGCTGAGCGGCAGGACGGGCTTGATGGACATGACATGACAGAAGAGGCATCAATTGTTTTGGCGTGGCCTCGGCTCATGAACAATTTCCGGGTTTCTCGTTTTAGCGCACTGCGAACAGTGCAATGCAACTGACAGTTCTGGCAGTTGGTGCAGCTCCGCTGGACCTTACAAAGAGCTCGCTCTGCCACAGAGCAGGAGGCAGGACAGGGGATCCAATCGCGTAAGTCATTGCGTTTGACTTTTGCATCTCGTCTCACTGTGCTTGCTCCCCAGATAGTGTCATCTTGAATTGTCAACTTTTGGCACCAATTAATATAAAGCCCGCCCCTTTGAGATGCTGCTTTACGACTTGGGTGGAAGGAGATAGCAGCTTGCACGTGTTTGACAATCGCCGCCCCCATTACTTGGCTTCACGCTTATCGCTCCGGTCACAGTCTTCAGACATCGCAGGTGCAAAAGGTCCTCGACCAGGTGCGCATTGCATGGCCAAGCGCAATCGCAGAGACTGTCGGTGAACATCAGGAGCACAGAGGTAGCGGGTGAGCGACACGTGGCCATGTTTGATGATGCAAAAGGGGTGCATGTGTCAGAATCAGGTGCTCGAATCAGGGTGTAGAATCAGGTCGAAACGGGAACAGTCTTTGGTTGAATCAGGTCACGTGCCAGGGGGGTAGAATAGGTTCGGGTTTGTAGGCTCATTGAAGGGCAAAGTCTGCTCGGTGATCATGCTACCAGATGCAGATGCGGCGCTTGAAGGGTATGTTTTTTTGTTACAATGATATCGTTTGCCAAGAGACTGCTGCTCCCTGGCAAGGCGTCCAAGACCTGTGCATCCGTTTCACGGGCCCAGCCGGAGCTGGCAGAAGAGATTGTGCACGCCATCACGGCGGTCAAAGCCAACTCAGAGACTGTCAAAGTTGAGGCTGGTCTTTTCCGCGCTAGGTGGGATTGTAGGACTTGGATATATGTATATATATATAGATTATAAGCCACCCAGTGGCAGCGATGACAACGTCTATGTGGAGATCAGCGATTGAGCCAACATCTTCATTGGTCCGATTTTCGGGTTGCTCCAAGCTGCCGCATCGGACTTTTATTGGGAGCAAGTGCGAGTCACGCGGTATCCACTAGCCTGGAAGGCTGATGCACCGACGGCGAAGCAGGTGGTGGCAAGCGTCGATCCAGCAGAGGCAGGCGTGCATTGCCGTGGCCCGGCCACTGTTTTTAGCCGAAAACAAGACCCAAACAAATGAAGGGCTGCTATCTGAAGGCATGGCCATGGCATGATGGCGTTGCCACATGTGTACTGTTGGTGCCTGTCGGTTGCGAGCCCTGTCTTCTTTCGCTGGTGCGAGGCGCAGACGCGGCGGGATGCTGTGGCAGCCTTCCTGAAGAAGCACGGCTTTAGCGCTGTCAGCAGGGGTAAGAGGTGGCCTGCCTGAGAGTCCCCTTCGGAGCGGGAGCAAAGGGGCCAAGGTGCCACAAGGCCGAAAGGCCAAGGCGCCAGGGGGCAAGCGGCATGAGCTGGGTGAGCCGGGTTGTGCAGGTTGAGCATGATGGATTATGTGGAGGTTTGGGAGAGGGATGTTTCGAGGTCTCTGCTGTCAACGACCTATCCACTGCACAAGGCAGTCAAGCTGGGTGATGCCAGGCGCTGCACTGTGCACTGAGCAGATGTATGGTGAGCAGTGCCATTGGTCATGTCGTATTGCCATGGGTCACCTGCAATGAGCTTGGCAGGGTGGCAGTTTGCGCGGTTTTGGGAGTGCTACATCAGGAATTTGGGGGTGGGCTTCATTGGCAGCAGGCCATGTCACCGGAGCGTAGCCCCTAGCTGCCTTTCAGGATGGTCGGATTCCTTTTGCTGGAGGGAGCTGTCAAGGATCAAAAGGACAGAAGGGCTGGGCAGCACTTGGCAGGATGAAAAACAACTTCTTCCAGTGCTACTACTAATCAGTGTGTGTTCAACCTATTTTTTTTGGGATGAGAAACAGCTAACATTGGCAACAAATCCTGGCATCCTCAACTCAGTGACCCCTTGCTCAGAGCTGTGTGTGTGTGTGAGTTGTTGGTTTTGCGCTTGCACCAGGATTCTAGCGGCCGCACACCTGCGCAGCTTGCCAAAGGCAATGAAACTGCGGGGGCCTTTTTGGCGCGTCAACAGAGGGGACCCCTGAAAAACAAGGTTTTGCCTTTGGTTTCCCTTCAAACCAAGGTGCACGGGTAGCCTCAAAAAAGCACGCAGGAGGAGAGCATTTCGGAGGTTCGCAGTTCGGAGGGTCACCGTGAAGATTTCAAGGTGCTGGCGGCTCTTCAGCCGCAAGCCGGAGGCGGAGCTTGAGGCAGCGATCCGCTTGCGAGGCTGCAGTGTCCATGCCCAGCATGCACGGTATTACATTTGCCGATCAGTGAGGGCAGGAGGTCAATTGCTTCATTCGGTGTTGTCAGTGGTCAACTGTTTGCGGAGTTGCCATCTCCTTGCATTTCATTGCAGCGTTACAGTAAACACATGTGCAGATACATAAGATCATTCCAGCATGACTAAAAACATGAACGTGTGGTACCCTCTCCGGCCAGGCTGCACGAACAGGCGGTTGGTCGGCTGTGAGCTGCTTAAAAGCACACTTTGTTTTTGGCATACGTGATTTTGGCCAGGGGCACCTCATTTATGCCACCCCGGACTGAGACTATTCTGAATTTCCCATATATCACAAGAGCTGATCCCCAAACTTGCCCAATCCATTTGGATTCCATAACAGACGGCCGCCGAGCGTGCCGATGCGTGAAATCTCGGCTTGTGGTGTGCTCAAAGCAGTCGAGCTGTTTGTTCTGATTTCTCAGAGCTTTTGTAGAGACTTGCACCATACTTTCTTTTGCAGTCAAAACAGTTGTCTGACCAGCGGATGCGGTGGCTTGTACTTCGGCTCTTAAGCTTGAAGGCAAGCTTGGTCTTTGAGCTGGCTCCACAGAAACTAAAGTGGTTGGTATCAACGTTGGCACTTCACCTGTACGCGACCGCAGACAGGGCCCTCACCCTGGCAGACTGGTCAATGGGGTGCTTCAGACCCCCTTTGCATGCTCGTGGTCTTCCGGCGAACTCTGCCAATGCAAGTTGCGGCCGAGTATGGCTCGAGTGTCATTGAAAGATCCAACGCTTGCCAAGGCCTTCAATACGCTCAAGCTACGAGCTTTCAATTCGTAGGCTCATGGCATCCAAAGACTGCCACGGAGATTGCATGGGAAAAGTCCGTGGGCGAGGAGTGGGAGTGACAGTATTGCCTTGTGTGGTTTGGATTGTTTCAACTTTGAAAATCTTGTCCATGAATAAGTTCCTGCAAATAAGATGGCAGCTTGTTGTTTAAGTGCATCACCTGCGGCTGAGTCATGTTGAAGCTGAACAGTTAGATTGTTAATTGAACCCCTACCAGTCAATGACCATGGTTGAGTTGATGGAACCCTTCAGCAGCAGACTCATTCCATTGGCTGGATGCTTTCCGAGATGCAAAATCCAAATATGCCTCAGCGTTTGTGCCTTAGCATATATGCGTGAGCATTTCTTGAATTGGACTTGCAGTGTTCCTGATTGCTCATCAGTTGGCAAGTGATTGGATACGTGCCTCTTTTTCAATTTCCACATGATCAGGCGTGGCGTGCAGGCAAGGACTGCACATAGGGGGGATGGGGCTGGAGTGTTTGAGCAACGACGTTCGGTCAAAATTACCAGTCTGTGGTCCATTTGGGAGGAACATGGATGGGGACTCACCAAATTTCCCAAGAAACAACCCTGGACTCACTAATTGTCCCATGTCCCCTTGGGGAAACAAGCAAGTTGTTATATCAGTTTGCAGGCTGCAATCAGGTTGGTTGTTCATCAGAACCACCAAGTCCAGGTGCGACGAGAGCCTGACAGATGTGAAAGGCGGGTCTGCCACTCTTGGTGAAGAAGAGACGCAACTGACAAGATCGCATGACATGCACTTGCCCGCGGACAGCCATACAGTGGATGCGTTACCAGGGCTCGCATGGTCCGATTGACTGGTGAGTGATGCATAGGCGTTGGAGCAGAAAAATGCCATGAATGAATTCAGTATTGCTAGGGCTGCCCGTGGATTGAGCATCCAGATTTCTGCGTTGGGGTGGCAGGACCGATCCACGCTTCAGCGGCACCCAACTGCGGCGAGCGCGTGTGGGCGCTCGGAGTCTTGCCGGTTCGACAGTTGAACCTCATTACAATTGATTGCATGAATGGTTCATGAGCACTGCCATCTAGACTCGACTGGAGCTTTTTGCGCGGGCCTGATAGCACGAGGAAGGCTCTCAGCTCTCGACAATCGAGCGACATAAAGGGGGTGCAAAGTGGAGCCTTTCAAGCCCACTATGCCTTCAGATCACTTGCGATTGTCAAACCATACTAGTGCAATCTTGTGCATGAGATCTGTGTCCACAACATGTCAGTTGCTGAAATCGGAGTCCTCGAAAATACTGGTGGTAGATCTTCCCTGCTGCCACCGGGTCTGGCGCAATGTCAATGTGATGCCAAGTAAGTCGTGCGCCCCTATCAGTGAACAGTGGCTTGTGCTGCCCATTTTAAATGGCTTTTGCTTGTTCCCACTTCCAACGCCATCTCATCTCGAGTGCGGTCAAGGCGGTACAGACATTAGCCCCATCTTGCGACGGCGGAAGGATGAGGTGGCGAAGGCACTTGGGGAGGGAAGCGAGCTAGAGAAAGTGTAAAGTGAGCAGCCATGGAACAGAGCCAATAAATAATGACATGACACAATGCAGAATGAACCAAGTCAGACGCAAGCAAGTGCTTTAAGTCGAGTTTTGCAGACAGTCCGTACCACATAGCGAAGAGGATAGTGACCAAAAAGCAGCGTTGCCTTTTCTGTCCCAAACAGGTGGTGGGGGCGGATGGACGAATTCGCCTTCGTGGTGCTTGCCTTGGACGAGTCAGTTTTCGGTCAGCAACATTTGTCAAAAGCCGTCTTTTGGTGCCGGGAAAGCAAGGAGTGGCATCAGTCAGCGACATCCGAAGGTACTGCAAGGCGCGGGTGTAGGCTTTGCAGTCCTGAATCGGGATCCGCAATTCAGTTCAGCGATTCAAGCGTTCATGAAATCATTCATGCATTTTGAGGTTGACTTTCACATTCAGCTATTGGGTTGGTCCAGGGTTTTTTTGTGTGTTTGAGGGTTTTTTAAGGGTTTGTTCAGACTGGATTTAGTGTTGATTTCGGTTTGAGAAGCTGAAATCGTGAAGGGGAGCGGAGCGACCGAAAGGGAGTGGCGGCAGCTTGAGGCCTAAATGGCTGAATGGCAGAACTGAAATAGCCCGTTTACGGCTAAACGGCTTGCCGACGGACAAGGAAACACAGATCCTGGGAGACTCCAAGTATGCATGCTTGGCTGCTTCCATTCCTTCCTGGAGCATTGCCCACCTGCTTACCTGCCTGCTTGCCTGCTTGCCTGGTTACCTGCGGACCTGCTTGCTTGCTCGCTCGCTTGCCTGCTTACCTGCGGACCTGCTTGCTTGCTTGTCTGCTCGCTCGCTCGCTTGCCCGCCTCCCCGCCAGCTTGCTCCAAGTTTCTTGCGGGAGATCGCTGGCTGAACGGCTGGGCAGCGAGGGCTCGAACATGAGTTGCGTGCAGAGATGATAATGCATCCTTTTCACTCTTGTTGCCGAGGACATTGATCCTTACAGCCGCAAAAGCTGGGCTGTACGGGAGGCGGGTGCTGGCAATGCAGGGTAGTTACCTCAAACAGCGCTGCAGTCTCCCAATCTTGTTGTCAGGGATTTATGTGTCGGCCCCCTCTGGCAGGTGCCTGGCTGCTTTTTGCCCAGATTGATTCATGGAAGTTACACCGAAGGCATAGCCGACCGGCTCCAGGCCTTCAAATCCATGCGGTCTGAAGAGCAGCAGCGTGCCGCCTGTCAGACATGGAGCCGGGGCCTCCAGCGCAATGCTTCGAAATGCTTTGCGCTTTGGTCACTGCACGTTCGGTCGCCTGCTTTGAGTTTTGGCTCCTCTCTGGGTTTCCTCCTCGTGTCTTGACATGCAAGCAACCAGGATGTACGTGGGTTTTCTCTCACGGCACGCAATCCATCAATCATCGAATCGATCGTTGGCGTTGATGATGATCCTAGAATCGTCACTACATTGCAAGAAGTAAGGTTTCTGCCAAAGCAAATTGTGCATTGGCTGCGCTATCCAAAGCGCGGTTTGCCCTGCAGCAATCTACGACGATCTGTCTCCATGTTCTTCGCTTTGAAGGGCTTTTGGCTCTTCTTCATTGTGTCACACACAGTCGTAGCTCAATGGCGTTGTGAGCTACTCCGAGGTGCATTGAAGAGTTGGCAGGCCTCAGAGAGGCCTCTCGACGAGTTCCGGGCTGAGATGAGCAACTGTCACAGTTGGCAGTGAACCCCAGGCTTACTGTTTGCACTTGATGTGTAGCCATTTTGCAACATATTCTAAGACAAAGAGAAGTGTCGTGACAAGTCCAGCAACATGGGGTGGGCAATATGCGAAGTGGCGGGGCTTTCTGGCCGTGAGGTGGTATGCCACGGTGCGGCCGCAGGCGAGCAGGGGTCAGTTTTCTAGCAACACGCGTGTCAGGGCGAAGTTCGATTTGACCCAAATATAGAGAGTCCAGATTGCTACCGATAAATTTGTTTGCTTTGTACGAGAAAGCAAACACCCACTTCAACCGCTTCCTGATGTTTGGTCGCATCAGCTTCCCATGTTATATCAGGTCGAACAGCTCCCGCTCAATTGCAGAAGCGAGCTGTGAGGCCAGATAACCCACGGCATGCGCCAGTGTCACTGGAGGCAGGTTTTGCGGCTTGTACACGGCTCTCGTGGCTTTGCATGCTTGTGCACGGCTTTTCGAAGGTCGATAGCGCAGAGCGCCAGCAGTGCCACAGAGTGACACGCTATGTCTCACCCGGCGCAACAGCGCAACAGCCAGTCGCGGAAAAGCGCCAAGAAAGTTCCACGGGAGCAATATTCTATCAATTCTATCTACGATGCAAGCCAGACTGAACTGCTGTTATGAAGGCGTACAATGATTGGATATCGGAAAGATTTGCAATGCTGCAACCAATCAAGAAGGGAGATGCCCGGCAAACTATATATATATATATATATATATATATTATATATATATTATATATATATATATATATATTGGCCAGCCGACTTTGGATTGATCCCGGGCTTGCATTCAAAAGGATGGATTTGTGAGCTTCTTTTTGATGTTTTGGCAAGAAGCATGACATTTAGTCAGCTAGCTTGTTTTGACATTCTGCTGGGCACGGATTCTTGCATTGCCCTGCGTTTGACTGTAATGTTGGCTGTACGAGATGCATGCCAGTGAGTCACAATTCGCTTGAAGGAATCCATGGGGCAGGTTTAGCAACTGGCCTGCTTTGCACGATCAGCGACTGTGGTCGGTCTATTGGTTTGCCCAAGCATTCAGCATTGCTCACTTGCGATTCGTGTGCTGTGTGCTCGATTGCTGCACTGGAGGAGTAAGACCTAAGTGTTTGCAAAAACCATGGTGGCGCGGATGCTAAGTCTAGGACATACTGGAAACTGGAACACAGAACATTTTTGCCATTTGCACGTTACCGAGACATTTCTAGAATCACCAATGGATGAATGCGATATTCTCAAAAGCAACCAGGAGAAAGGAAGGCGATCAACAGAACCCACAGACGCCAGCTAGCTCTGGAATCCTGGCACTTCGCTTTCTGGTGATGCTAGACAGCACAAGACACGCAATGAAGCTTTCCGAAGAGCCAATGGCATTCCGGTGGCGAGAGGGGTGCAGGCCCATGGAGAGTTGTGAACAAAAACGCCACTGGATCCCTGAAAGAGCATTGCTTTGGAGAGGTACCGCCTATTGGCTGAGCCTCGGGACTCCATGTCGGGCGAAAAGCAGCCAGGCTCGTGCTGACAGAAGCTCCGATGCCAGAGTGCTGTTGGGATGTTGCCGGAACATGTCTGACAAGGCATGCGTAGTGCTGGCCGTGGGCATGATGCACCCCCCACGGGAACCGGCTTGAGTTTTTTGGGTGACAGCATTTCTGCGTCCATCGTTGCAGTTCTTTCATTGTTCTTATTTGCCCTGCGCTTGGCTTTTGACCATGCCCAGCTTGCTAGTCCAATCCGGCCACGCCCGGGCGGAGTTGAGGCATCCCAGCAGGCGAGGCAATGCAATGAATTGCAGCTTCGCTTCGTCAAACTGCAACTCCAATACTAATGGTTTCCAATACGAATCTCAAATTCGAGTTGTGTTCAATCAGCTTTGTGCATCCTCCGCAGTCCGCTTGTCGGTGTCCACAGCGTTTTGGCTCCACGGCGCAGAGCGGCATCAGCAAAAGCTCGGCCATGAAGTTGACCTCCATTTTGGCGATTTGCCTGGGCGGTGCGAAGGCGCTGAACCCCGGCGACTGCGCCTTTACGGCGGTCTTTGCGGACGAAGCTTGGCTTCACAGAGCGATCAGATCGGAAACAGCCGTCAGCGGTGTCCATGCAGTCTGGCCGTTGGACCGTTTGGATGGTACCTCGCGATGCATGTAGGATGCGGAAATGTGTCAAGCGCACGTTTCCGGCAACAGGTTTGTGAGTGCTTGTTCAGCCAAGGAGCCAAGCCAGTTTGGGTTGTTGCTCCTCAAGGACAGAGACTGGAATAAATCACCCCAGGGGAGGAAGAAATGCGAACAGGGGTGCTTTGAGACTGGCAGACTCCAATGCGAGAGACAGGGTGCAGACACAGCTTCGGACACAGCCGCAGGCACAGCTACGGATATATCCACAGAAAAAAAAGCAGCTGACACAGAGCAGACAGAGCCACGGACCCAACAGCAGACAAGCTGTTGGCAGGCTGTTGCTAGCTGATTTGGGCTAGGATCGGCACCTTTCTAGTGTTCTCTTGAAAGACATAATGTGAAGCCTTTACAGGACGTGGAGGAGGAGCCTGTCTTTGTGACCGACCACGGGTTGATGGCAGACGGCTCCCTGAGCCGCGTCGGCTCTGTGACGAAGCAGCACAAGGGCCGCGTTGCGGCTGGCACTGTGTTGAAAAGCGCCTCGGAGCGAGGAGGACTTGCTTTCGGATTTGGCTTATCTTGCGTACCCCGCCAATTCATCCCAGAACAGGCATCCCACCCATTTCCGCAGATGTAGCGGAGACTTGCGTTCGCTGAAAAAGCAGATCCACTTTCTGCAAAAGGAAAACAAGCTAAACACATATACAAGAATGGGAAGCAGATGCTACTGCTGTACCCCCCTGATGCAGACCAACTCCATCAGCGTCACTGTGAGGCGCGGACTTTCAAGGGGAAGGCGGCTCTATCTCCGGTGACCACCTCGTGGCCTACACGGGCTCCGCAGAGTCGCCACTAGGCGTTAGTATAGTGCACTTAAGGGACGTAGATTCCCACATTTCGCATCAATGAACTTAGTGCACGCTACATCCGATAAAGCATCCTAGTGAACACATCTACAGCTCTCACAAGCAGCCGACTCCAGTCAGGTACACAGCACACATAAAGCGATCGCAATAACATTGGACAACATTATTGGAAGTCTTCGGCAGTAGCGCATGCAGAACCTGCAGGGGACCCCAGAACCGATACCTTCTTTTGCGATCATCAACATTGACATAGCGCTTGAAGCGCGGATGTGCTTGTGCAAGAATGGCCCCGCTCCATCGTTGAGGGCCACGGATCCGCACATGAAGCCCAGAAAGGAAGTCATGATTGTGATTGGTTTCATCCAACACTGCAGCAGGCCCGCAAGTGCAACTGAACGCTGTTGTCACATTGAGTGGCAGGATGGCAGCTGCAGTCAGCCGGCGTGGTTACGCTTGGCTCTCTATCGCATGTTGCAAACAAATGGACCGCACGCCGTTCAAAAACAAGAGTAGCGCTTTGCTACTTGCCTGCTTCTTGGTCGCCTGTCTTGCTTGGTCCGTGATGTTGCTGCAGAATCATGCACCTGCCTGCAGCATTTCAAGAGCGTCACGTGCCCCCACGGCACTCCCGACCGATATCCCGACTGACACCCCTGTAATTAGGAGGAGTGGTCTTCATGGGTTTGTGCCAACTTTGCAAGAGTCAAGCCTGGCGTAGTGAGAGTGAGTGAGAGTGTTGGAGTGTTAGCTGTGAGAGCCAGAGTCAGAGTCAGAGTGAGTGTGAGACAGAGTCAGAGTGTAAGAGTGGGAGAGTGTGAGTGGGCGAGCAAGCGATCTTCTGAGGCCCACACTGTTGTGTGCTGTGCACATGGAGGACATTTCAGCTGGGAGCCGCATGCTCTCCGGCCTTGAGGCAAGTTTTGGGGAACCAAATGCAGACATTGGAAGGGAAGCGGTTCTGAAGACATGCCCTTGCTCGAGCGTCTTTTGCCGATTTAGCTCGGCTACGGTCCAGGCACATAGTTTGTGTCGCATGTTCTCCTTGTACGATGCGCGACAACTCCTAAGCTGGCTTGATGCCATTTGATTTGCAGGAAGGAATCTCTGCGGTGGTCCTTCCGGAGTCCGACAACGCCTACTACACGGGGCCGGCTTTCGGCACAGTGGATGAGCTGCGTGCGGCCGTCAATGACAGGCAGGGGACGCCTTTGTACAACTTTTGCCCCTGATTGCCAAGACTTGCAGCAGCTTGAAGAAGGGTGTGCGATCCAGGCTGCGCTTGTGATCCGTTCAACTTGGAAGTAAAGCCTGACTTGCCCAGGAGCCTGTGGACGTCGGAGAACGTGCGCCCAGAGGATGGCCGCATCCTGAGCAGCTTCGTCATCCAGAGCGGCGCCAACACCACCACTGCGATGACGGAGACCACGACCTTCATGAACAGCACTATGATGACCACGACTGCCACCACGATGTTCTCAACGGCGGAGCCTACCACCACCATGCCACCCACCACCATGCCGCCCACCACCATGCCGCCCACCACCATGCCGCCCACCACCACTACTGCTGTTGGAGAGGAGCCCCCGAGCGCCGCGGTCCACGCCATGGCAGGGGTGCCTGTGCTCCTGGCTCTCCTGAGCATGGCGTGAGTTTGACGTTTTGGTCAGGGCAATGATCTTGACCATAATTCAGGCTGCTCGACCTTGAGCAGTCCACATCGCACTACGATTTGAAACAGGGTTGAGTAGTACCACGCTTGCCAGGCTTGATAAATCTTCTGCTTGAAACTGTTGCACACGAGTGCCTGGAGGATTCACAGCTCTGGATGGTAAATGGCTCCAGTCAACAGGAACACAAGTATCAACATGTTTTCTTGGTTTGCATCAATTGTGGCCCCATGGATTCCTATAAATGGAGCCTGCCTGCCAGACCAGCTTTACAAACTGCACCGCTGAGTCGAAAAAAAAGGGCTGTCGTGACTTTGTGCAGGGTTGCAGAAGAACCATGTATTGTTTTGTATCATGTTGTTTTTGTTCGCATTCAGACAGCCTGGAAGGTGCCGCTTGCTTGACGTGGAGCTTCTTTGCCACAGGCGGGCTGCGGGCTGCCATGCCTTGCCATGCATTGCACTGGGTTGGTGTACGTTGCCACCCGGTGCCACACGTATCCCGGTGCCACACGTATCGTTTGGCAGAATGGTTCTACTATCTACAGGAGCTCTTTTTTACTTGCCCCGACTGGTTGGTTGGTTGGTTGGTTGGTTGGTTGGTTGGTTGGTTGGTTGGTTGGTTGGTTGGTTGGTTGGTTGGTTGGTTGGCATCCCCGGTTGGTCAGCTGGTATCAGCCCTTTGCCGAGCCTAAATGAACCCCAAACAAACCCTCGACCTGCCCTCATCAAGACCTCAGCAAGCCCTCTGAACTGCCACCAAATCAAAGCCAATAGGAAGCCCTAGTCCGGGGCGAGGCCGGTGATGCTGGGGATGTGGCCAACCAACCCGACCCCCAGCCCAGCCAACCTCTTACAGGCACATAAGGGAGGCTTTGTGCTGAGCCGGGGTAGTAAAAAGCCGGGGCTAGTAAAAAAGCCACCTCAACCCTGTGGTTCTAAAGAGGGTGAAGGAACTAGAGGACAGGAACTGTTTGCCGCTGTAGTGGGACTACGATTGTGCCCTTCAATGCATGAAGTAGTCTGCTGTCCTCCAAGGCCTTTACTGTGAAAACATGAAGCCCAGAGCCTCGCACTTTCATTTCTGACCCTCAGCCATCGGTTTAGGGAGTTAGGCTTGCCCCGGCCGGGTGCATGTATCACATTACTTTTCCTCATGGATGTTCGCCGTATTTGAATCGCAGGCCTGCGCTGTTCATAGGTCTCTTTGGCATGTGGCAGGTTTCCACAGATTGTCGCTGAGGTGACGATTCAGACAATATCCGCTGACGGCTACTTCCACGTGGCCGTGGTGTTGGACTTCGGCCTATAAGGCCGCCATGGCTTTGCTCGTTTTCACCTTTGCAAGGCAACTTGCGCATTTCAGATGACACGATGACACATGCCACGGCCACAGTCTGAACAGCCAATCACACTGGTACTTCAAAGTTGCAATGTACAAGCACAGTGATGTGCTGCTCTTGTTCCTGAGCTGAGAACGATACCCCAAACGATGCCCGCGCGATTCTGAAACGATACCGCCCAGTGCCTGGGGCCAAGTGTACTTCGCGCCTTATATTGTAGAAAAGGTGAACACCCCTCATATAGGAAATATCTATCTATCTATCTATCTATCTATCTATCTATCTATCTATCTATCTGTCTGTCTGTCTATCTATCTATCTATCTATCTATCTATCTATCTATCTATCTATCTATCTATCTATCTATCTATCTATCTATCTATCTAATCTATCTATCTATCCTATCTATCTATCTATCTATCTATCTATCTATCTATCTATCTATCTATCTATCTATCTATCTATCTATATATATATATATATATATATCTATGTATATATGGTACCCCGCCCCCCCCATGGACCCCAAGAGCTCACTTGTATCCCCCTCTCCTTCGCATCCCTTTGCTCTCACCAGCCGCGAAAGCATAACGCGCAGGCCCGCCGAGTTACAAGCACACCTCTCCAGCGCACCACCGACCACAGAAGCACGCCCAGCTCCACTGCAGCGCTCACTACACACATGCGGTTGCCATCGGTCCTTTTGCTAATGTTGAGAGGATCTTCCTCACTGCCTTTTAACTTGGCGTGCCATGTCCTGTATCCGACTCGCAGCCTGAGTGCTCTC
>CAUJNA010001417.1:60000-80000 GCA_963377175.1 Effrenium voratum
TACTTGCCCAGGAGCCTGTGGACGTCAGAGAACGTGCGCCCAGAGGATGGCCGCATCCTGAGCAGCTTCGTCATCCAGAGCGGCGCCAACACCACCACTGCGATGACGGAGACCACGACCTTCATGAACAGCACTATGATGACCACGACTGCCACCACGATGTTCTCAACGGCAGAGCCTACCACCATGCCGCCCACCACCATGCCGCCCACCACCATGCCGCCCACCACCATGCCGCCCACCACCACTACTGCTGTTGGAGAGGAGCCGCCGAGCGCCGCGTTCCACGCCGTGGCAGGGGTGCCTGTGCTCCTGGCTCTCCTGAGCATGGCGTGAGTTTGACGTTTTGGTTCAGGGCAATGATCTTGACCATAGTTTTGCTGCTTGACCTCATGCAGTCCGCAGCGCACTACGACTTGAACCAATACCGTACTTGCCAGGACTGTTTTCTGTGAATTGAATTCCTCAGACAATTTAATGTCGAACAATCTTGTGAGAATGTTGACTGTGGCAAGAGCATTTGATGTGGCAAAGCCAAATTTTCCCAAATTTGCCACTCACATATTTGCTGTAAGCTGAACTGATGCCTTTCTGTATCACATGGTACGTTGCAAAAAATGGCGAGCGCTGGGCTGCGCACGGAAGCGTGCTGCCCCTGTTGTGCAAACATGGCAGGATTGTGTTCACTTCACAGGGATCCTCATGCTTGGACCTCCTTGTTCCACACCAGGTTTGCGCGCAACAAGTGTCTTTCCCGCATAGCTACAGTATGGTTAGACCCCTGACCCCCCATTCCCATCCTCGGACGCCCCTTCCCCCAGGTTAGTTTTGGTTTGGTTTGGATTGGTTTAAGGTTGCTTGCGCAATCTTGAAGGGTTGTCATCGGTTCTGATGTGCAAGCCAGAAGACCTAAGCAGATTGCTCCTTGCAGAGGCCAGTGGATCATTTGTGCATCCTGCGCAGTCCGCTTGTCGGTGTCCACAGCGTTTTGGCTCCACGGCGCAGAGCGGCATCAGCAAAAGCTCGGCCATGAAGTTGACCTCCATTTTGGCGATTTGCCTGGGCGGTGCGAAGGCGCTGAACCCCGGCGACTGCGCCTTTACGGCGGTCTTTGCGGACGAAGCTTGGCTTCACAGAGCGATCAGATCGGAAACAGCCGTCAGCGGTGTCCATGCAGTCTGGCCGTTGGACCGTTTGGATGGTACCTCGCGATGCATGTAGGATGCGGAAATGCGTCAGGCGCACGTTTCCGGCAACAGGTTTGTGAGTGCTTGTCCAGCCAAGGAGCCAAGCCAGTTTGGGTTGTTGCTCCTCAAGGACAGAGACTGGAAGAAATCACCCCAGGGGAGGAAGAAATGCGAACAGGGGTGCTTTGAGACTGGCAGACTCCAATGCGAGAAACAGGGTGCAGACACAGCTTCGGACACAGCCGCAGGCACAGCTACGGATATATCCACAGAAAAAAAGCAGCTGACACAGAGCAGACAGAGCCACGGACCCAACAGCAGACAAGCTGTTGGTAGGCTGTTGCTAGCTGATTTGGGCTAGGATCGGCACCTTTCTAGTGTTCTCTTGAAAAGACATAATGTGAAGCCTTTACAGGACGTGGAGGAGGAGCCTGTCTTTGTGACCGACCACGGGTTGAGGGCAGACGGCTCCCTGAGCCGCGTCGGCTCTGTGACGAAGCAGCACAAGGGCCGCGTTGCGGCTGGCACTGTGTTGAAAAGCGCCTCGGAGCGAGGAGGACTTGCTTTCGGATTTGGCTTATCTTGCGTACCCCGCCAATTCATCCCAGAACAGGCATCCCACCCATTTCCGCAGATGTAGCGGAGACTTGCGTTCGCTGAAAAAGCAGATCCACTTTCAGAAAAAGGAAAACACGCTAAACACATGTACAAGAATGGGAAGCAGATGCTACTGCTGTACCCCCCTGATGCAGACCAATCCCATCAGCGTCACTGTGAGGCGCGGACTTCCAAGGGGAAGGCGGCTCTATCTCTGGTGACCACCTCGTGGCCTACACGGGCTCCGCAGAGTCGCCACTAAGCGTTAACATAGTGCACTTAAGGGACGCAGATTCCCACATTTCGCATCAATGAACTCAGTGCACGCCTAAAGCATCTCAATGAATCACATCTACAGCTCTCACCAGCCGACTCACGTCACAGAGAACATGTACGCAACATACAGCAATTGCATCACACGAGGAAGTTGCGGGAGCCCATGGATTGACCCATCCAAACGAATTTAACCGTACCTTGCGGACACTATGTCCAAGTTGGCTTGTTTCTGCTTTTCCTTGGCCTGTCAAGGCTCTGCACTGGTGGCTTTGTCTACTTGTAATGAATTTGGAGACGTGTTGAGCGTCGGTCACCGCTATGAAGACACGTGCATCTCCTTTCTGGCGGCAGTTTACGTTTGCAATACATTCCCGAGGGAAGAAGTAAGGGACCGGCTGCAAAGAATTTCTTCCTGGTGACTTGGGTGTGGACGTTGGCACAAGCTACTTTGGAATTCTTCCAGATGTTTTGGGTGCGACGCAACCGCATGATTTTCTTGGTCTCACTTTTCTTTGCAATGAACAAGTGATCAACTTCCAGCACTTGGGTCATAAACGGAATTGGAGCAATACACGAAACAAACTGTAACACGGAAAAAAGAAGGCGCCGCATGTGCTGAGGCCCACACTGTTGTGTGCTGTGCACATGGAGGACATTTCAGCTCCCAGCCGCATGCTCTCCGGCCTTGAGGCAGGTTTTGGGGAACCAAAGGCAGACATTGGAAGGGCATTGGAAGGGAAGCGGTTTTGAAGACATGCCCTTGCTCGAGCATTCAACGAATGTCTTTTGCCGATTTAGCTCGGCTACGGTCCAGGCACATAGTTTGTGTCGCATGTTCTCCTTGTACGATGCGAGACAACTCCTAAGCTGGCTTGATGCCATTTGATTTGCAGGAAGGAATCTCTGCGGTGGTCCTTCCGGAGTCCGACAACGCCTACTACACGGGGCCGGCTTTCGGCACAGTGGATGAGCTGCGTGCGGCCGTCAATGACAGGCAGGGGACGCCTTTGTACAACTTTTGCCCCTGATTGCCAAGACTTGCAGCTTGAAGAAGGGTGTGCGATCCAGGCTGCGCCTGTGATCCGTTCAACTTGGAAGTAAAGCCTGACTTGCCCAGGAGCCTGTGGACGTCAGAGAATGTGCGCCCAGAGGATGGCCGCATCCTGAGCAGCTTCGTCATCCAGAGCGGCGCCAACACCACCACTGCGATGACGGAGACCACGACCTTCATGAACAGCACTATGATGACCACGACTGCCACCACGATGTTCTCAACGGCAGAGCCTACCACCATGCCGCCCACCACCATGCCGCCCACCACCATGCCGCCCACAACCATGCCGCCCACCACCACTACTGCTGCCCCAGAGGAGCCTCCGAGCGCCGCGGTCCACGCCATGGCAGGGGTGCCTGTGCTCCTGGCTCTCCTGAGCATGGCGTGAGTTTGATGTTTTGGTCAGGGCAATGATCTTGACCATAATTCAGGCTGCTCGACCTTGAGCAGTCCACATCGCACTACGATTTGAAACAGGGCTGAGCAATACAACACTTGACAGGCTTGTTTAATCTTCTTGGAACTGTTGCACAAGAGTGTGGAGGATTCACAACCCTCAGATCGAGACCAATTGAGCACGACCTACTCCTTGGAGAATGCTCTAGATTGTAAATGCAACTACCAGGATTGCTCGCGCATCAATTGCTGTCCCACAACTCCTGCGGTAGATGGAGCCAGCTGCTGGCAGTAGGTCTAGTAGTTCTTGCAACCGACGTTACACACTGCAGTAGTGCAAAAACAAGGCCTTGCTGACTTTGTGACAGGGTTGCTGAAGGATCACGTATCATTCTGTTTTCGTTCACAGTGAGACACCGCTTGGAGGCGCCGCTTGCTTGACATGGAGCTTCTCTGGCAGAGGCTGATGCACGTGTTTCCACACGTCACCATGCATCTCGGCTTGACCTTGAGTTGCAAGTAGGCAGTGGGAACAATTCCTCAGTTGATGTTGCGGTGGTTGATGCTGTGCTCCGGGCTGCATCTTGCCCGGGGCATTCCCAATACGAATGGCTGGGAAGCAATGTGATCAATCATGGGTTCCCAGTCCAAAACACCGAGCTTTTACAAGTTTGAGGATTTGGCAATGCAGGCAGTTCAGGAACCGAGCTACGGAAATCGGCCAGTATTGCTGCAACCGCTCCGAAGCTCTTGAGGCACGGCCCCTCCATGCGCTGCCCCTCTATGTGCATCATGTGTGATATCGAAGACGAGTCGCGCAGTTGCTTAGCGGTTCCAAGTCGCTTGGGAGATTGCTGGATTCCCGCGGGCAGCTCTGCGACTGTCAGGAAGATCACCCAATGGCTTGATCTTTGCAAGTGCGCTTTAAAAGAAGTACACATTGCATCATCATTCTTTTCACAGAGAAACACGTCGCTGCTACAGCAAAGACCATTGAATGCCACACGAGCGCTGCATTGGAGGCTTCAATTCGGCACGCTCTTGTGTGAGCACAAGCCGAACGCTTACAGTTCTTCGGCGGAGGCAAACTACACGCGCCATTGGTGGTGTAAGCAGCCTTCAGATTCTCCTGAGGAGATCCTTGTGTCAAGTGTGCGTTGCCACCTGCTTTGCGTGGGCTGGGGTCAGCAGCGGGGTTGCAACCCAGGCTGATGGCCGAGTTGCGCCCGTCACATTAGGCCGCCCCAACCAAGTGACTCACCTGGATTTGCCTCGAGAGGTGGTGGGAAAAGGATCGACTCGGAGGATGTTCCGCATTGGTAACTGATTGCTCCTCTCAAGTAAAACTCTGATGGTGCACATTGGGTGCCTTTGGCTGGACTGCAATCTATTGTGGATGTGCCGAACAGTTAACAGTGGCTAGGTGACCTTTGCATCTTTCTTGGATGCTTCTTTGATAGGCTCGTTGTTTAAGGGAGCTGTCATCAGGTCGGTTGTGGCACATCCTCAGTGACGCACTTGCATCCTATCTTCAAGTGTATATCTCTCCCAACGATCTTCCTTCCAAGCAAGAAACCCGTCGATACATCCGGTAGTATGTGCATGCATTTGCGTCAACGCCGAGTTGATACGGGATTCAATGGTGACAATCGGATTCCCGCTAGCACTCTCGCCCATGTCATCGCATTGGCTCGTTCAGCTTTGGCCCCTTGGGCACTGAGCCATGGCGGATGGGTGCAGCCTCCTGCGGGTCCCGGGGACGAGGTCGGCGAGAAAGCCAAGAGCCGAAGTGCTGAAGTTCTGAAGTAACAAAAAGTGGAAGACTGAGGCAGTTAAAGATTGTGAGCTCGGGTTGGGCAACATAGCTTGTTGGACAGTCAGTGTCTACACTCTCAGAGCTTCAGAGCTGCGCTAGTTTATGGCGACCCATCGGCAGTTTAAGTCTGGAAGCATTCAATCTTCCAATGTCATATCCATCGACCTTGTCCAGGCTCAACCTGACGTGTTCATATACTGTTGGGTGTTCTGCTTTTCCAATATGCGGCAAACAACTTCTTGCCTAAGTCTTCTCCCGATTTACTTCATGAAGCAGACAGACTGCTGATCTCCTCAAGCCAGACTTTGGTCAAGAAGTGCTTTAATCGAATGAACGTAGCAGGTCAGAAACAAGTATATCCAGCTAAAACTTACTGGCTGCTGGAGCTTCCTTAGCTAGGCCTAGCATTTCCGGGTGCTTGGATGGGGCCCAAGCTTGATCACCCGGCAAAGAGCAGCATGCTTCAGGAAGGCAACATCAAAAAGAAAGGACCGAGTGCTTTGGTGTGCGTGGAAGCTCCAGAGAGTAGAGAATAAAATTGATCCAGAGCACCCAACTCGGGGAATCTTTACTTTTCGCTTGCTTTCGCCGCTTGTGCTTGTGTTCGCTCTCGACAGGCCCTTTGTATCCACTCATCCCCCAGAGTCAATTGCAGGCGACCGCGCTGAGGCTGGTGGACATCATATTTTGGATCTTGTCAGGTATATCTACCTGCGGATGCCAGCTTCTTGCCTTTGGTCCAATTGTGGGCATTTGATAAATTTGATCACCACACGTGCCGAGCATGGTGCTTGAGGAGTCACTTCGGGTGAAGGGCCGATGCTCAAGTTGCTGGAAGGGGCCTTTTCATGAAGCCGTCAGTTGATTGCAGTGAAACACAGTGCTCGGGCAGGTCGACGAGCCATGCCAAGGCGGAAGGCCGGGAAACCCAGAGGAATTCTTTCTCGTCATGTTCTTCTTTTTGTTTCTTCTTTCGTTCTTGTTCTCGTTGTTGATTATTGATCATTTGGTTTCCATTTTTTCTTTTTCATTTGTTCTTTTCTTTCCGTTTTGCTTTCTTTCTTTTGTTTGTCTCGTTTTCTTTTGTACACTTCTCCTTCTTTCTTTCTCTTTCTTTCAACTTTGTCTGTCTTGCTTTCTTCCTTTTGATTGTCTTTTATTTCTTTTCGTCCCATCTATTGCTATCTATCCATCTAGCTATCTACCTTTTACCTAAGTATCCATCTCTCTATCTATCTACCTACCTACCTGCCTACCTACACTATCTACCTACCTACTTAGCGATCTATCTATCCATCTATCTATCTATCTACTCATCCACATTCTCTCTCTTCCTATCTGTTTATGCACTTGATCCTGTCTATCTATCTATCTATCTATCTATCTATCTATCTATCTATCTATCTAATGTCTCTAGCTATCTGTCTGTTTGTCCGTCTGTTTGTCTGTTTGTCTGTTTGTCTGTCTGTCTGTCTGTCTATCTATCTATCTATGAATCTATCTCTCTTTAGCTCTCTCACTATGTCTATCCATCTCTGTATCCATCCATCTTTCTGTCTTTAGTTCTTTCTTTCTTGCTTTCTTTCTTTCTTTACTTCTTTCTTTCGTCCTTTCTCTCTTCTATCTATCTTTATGATATGCTTATCTAGTCTATCTACCTATCTATCTGTCTATCTATCTATCTATCCACCTGATCTCGCGCCTATTTCAAAATGCATGACCTTGCGAAGGTGCTGTGCCTGCCATGAAATCCTTACATGACCTCGCGAAAGTGCTTCACCTGGCGCGAATTCTGCACCTGACCTTGCCAAGGCTGCTTGACCTTGCGAAAGTGCTGCAACTGCCCTCGGCACGCAAACTAATGAAAGAGCGGTCTGAACGTGGTCCGAACGTGGTCCGAACGTGGTCCGAGCAGGCGTCGCGATCAGTCGAGCAACCCAAAGCACCGCCGAAACCCACAGCGGGTTGCTTTTTTCACACATTTATCCCCCGCCACACGGTCTTTCTATTCTCCACGCGGGCAACTGTTTTTTTCTTCCCGCTGGCTGTTCTTTCATTTGTCTCAGAGAGCTAGCTTTCAATCAGTTTCAACGAGTTGCCGTGCCATGGAAGTACCTTCCTAACTTCCTTCGATTGCTAGACGATTTGACAAGGCAACCCAAAGAAACGGCATATGCTTTTGAATCGGTGTTGACTTGACCAGTTCAGGCCTAGGCTGATTTTGTAGGATCGAGGGAAAGGTTTTCTTGCATGCAGCCAGGACACCTTTTTGAACTAGTACGATCATGGGCCAGGGACATTTAGTGGAGTTATTTTGTGAGTTGTGCATAGAGAGAGAGCAAGAAGCTTGTGAATCGATACATATTGCCTGCCTCAGGGACGCCGCACCGCCTGAGCGCATGCAGGCAGGGCTGAGCGGAGCTCGCAAGCATCCTTTCGGCAGCTCGTTGAGTGGGAAGATTCCAGCAAACACCCTGGTCTCACTTGTTTGTGCCAAGGCCTTTTCGAACTAAACCCCTACCCTTTCGGAAGATGCCGACAACTGCTGTGAGCCAAACAGAATGCAGGAAGTGCCATATGATTTCCAAACCCAGCATCGTGAGGATGGAGAAGAGTGTTCGTGCCTGGCAATGCCCTCAGCACCTGGCATGCCCTGAGAGTCGGAGCCGTGCTCCTGTAGTGTACTTGTAGCAAATGGCAAGCGGAGCAGGAGAGTTTGAGGCTGAGGGGCATTTGGCAATGTGAAAGCGCGACTGATCAATGACCCTCTCTTTTCCATTTGTGCAACATGTTCTGGCCGCTGGTTTCGTTTGCGTTTTTTTTGGGGGCCAGGCCGCAGGATTCATGGGTGACCTTTTAGTGTACCTCTCTTTCCTGCCACCCTCATGAACAGGTGCCATTTTAGCAACGGTCTTGTGTGCCCAGTACTGGACTCTCTGTGACGACGTGAAGCTGCTGAAGGCAGTGAGAGAGATGGGGAAGAGAGTTGGGGCAATTGCACTTTTGGCCTCTTTTGAGTTTTTACTCTTTTGCATGCAAACGAGTTAACTGAAGTTAACATGATGGACGTTTGCCCAAAACGTGTCGCAGTGAAATGGCACAGACGAAGGGCAAGGGAAGCCTCGATACCTTCAGGAGGAGCGACTTCTGGCACTCCACGATGGCATCCTCGACTGTGCCAAGGTGGTCGCTGCGCGGATGGTTCCGCGCCCAGTTAAGTACATTTCAGTTGATTGAGAAAGACCTTCAGCCAGTACAGTTTTTTTTCTTCTCTCTCTCTCTCTATCTATCTCTCTCTTTCTCTCTCGCGTTGTCTTCTCTCTTTCTTTTTTCTTCTCTCTCTCTCTTTCTCTGTTTTTTTTCTTCTCTGTCTCTTTCTCTCCCTGTCTCTCTGAAACTTTCAGTGGCAATGGAGGAGAGTCCTTTGACAGGGGCAAGAGTGGTGTGCATAGCACCGGATCCTCGGAGAAGGCTTTTTAGCAGTTCTTTGCGCTCCCTCCGTGTGTTTCTTGTTTTGTGCTGCTCGTCTGTAGATTACTTCCAGTGCCATCATTCGTCAATCCTGGCGCACCGCAACTGGTGGTACATGTACATAGGCACCCGTTGATGTGATAGGTCAACAATGCTCTGTGCTTTGCACATTTCGAGAGTGAGGCAGCCAGTTTATTGTTGATCTGGAATTCTGGCAGACACATGCTTCATGCTTGTCGCATCGCTGCAAATGGAATGCATGAGGTGGAAGCATCAGCTTGAGCCTCAGTGATTTGCTGGCCAGCTTGCCAGGGACATCGGTGTATCTTGGTGGCTGGCTGGCTGGCTGACTGGCTGAGTGAGTGACTGACTGACTGGCTGTCTGGCTGGCTCATTAACTGGCGAGCTTGCTAACTAGCCCGCTTATTGGCCAACTGGACAGCCAGATGACTGGCTACAAGCTGTCTCACCAACTGGCTTTGCCGGCTATTTGCTCACTGGCTTGTTAACTAGATGGCTCACTGGCTAGCTTTGTCTTTGCTCTTGAGGTTGTTTGTCAAGCTTTGAAAAGCGAAGCTTAAAGCTCTGGACTTGTGAGGCCACGCAAGGCCTCCTGATCTGCAGCGAGCGCATTGCAGAGCAGGAGAGCTTCAATGGCGGCCACATGACCCTCGAGGCTCGCTGTCACAAGCTTATGGAGTGATTGTTGTGTCGCTTCAGACTTTTTGGTGATGATGAGCATGTTGTCAATTCGGGTTTTTGGATTCACTGATGACAATTGGGAGACGCTTGGTAAGGGACAGTAGGACACAACTGCAACAGGCTTTTGCGTGAAACAGGAGCCCCTCAAGCGGGATCCCCACATTGGGCTAGGTTGGCCGGGCTTTTGGAGACATGGGGAAGCTTTTGGCTGATTGAATGGCTGAGAGCCTGGCTGCACCAAGCATTGGAGAAATGTACCATATTTGCTGTTTGCTGCTCCTGTACATGCACATGTACATATAATTTTCCAAAAGTACCTTTCAAGCAACTCGCGCAGCTTCTGATCGGCTGGTGCGGTCAATCGCAGGATTGCATTGTGCGCCTGGGGCAGCTTGTGTGCCGCTGGCGGCTCAGAGCGGACGCATGAACACAAGCTGTGGAAGCCATCAAGCAGTTTCCTAAAGATTTATGTGTGGCGTTGTTGACATTGCTAAATGCTTTTCCGGCGCTGCTACCGTTGCTTAATTGCTAGGCTCTGGATAGCTTAGAGCGAGAGATGGTTGGTGATTTGCTTGGGTATGGCTTCTTGTTTGCAAAGCTGGCTTGCTCGCTAGCCAGCTTCGTTCTTGCCCTGCCGCGGTGTCTATTGGCTTGGATGCTGGATGGCCAAGTAGTTGGATAGTTGGAGGTTAGGGAGTGGTGTGGCTAGCCATTTCTCCTGCAACTTCCTGCGCCAGGCTGGGCCATCAGTCAGGATCCACCCTTTGCACTGCACATAGGTCGTGCTGGCTTGTAGAGCTTGGATCAGTCAGAGAGCGTCTCTCGGGTTGTCGCAATCTTGGTCAGCTAGGGCGAAGCTTTGAAGCTTTGATGCAGAGACATTAAGCCAAAAGTCGTCAAGTCCATTCTGGTCCCGGGTTGGCCATTGCCAAGCCCACGTAGGTGTGCACAGCGGGCGCATCAAGAAGCTGAAGCTGCGCCATGGAGAGGCTTAGCATGAAACAAAATGCGGGTGGGTGTGCTCTTTTCAGGATGGGTTTAAACAAAGATTGAAGGGGTTGCGGGGTCCCCTATTTTGACACATCAATAGTGGCTGAGCTGTGTACACGTACGGACCGCCGGGAAGTGCGAGCGAGGCCTACTTTGGGGAGCCCCTCCTGGAGGCCAAGCGCCTGGCGGACTTGGCGCCGCAGGACTCCTGCGCGGGAGCAAAGGAGTCAAGGAGTCAAGGGGCCGAAAGGGAGAGACCTCGTGTGTTGACTTGTTAAACAGTTTACTGTTGGGGTTCTTACTCTTCTAGGTAAAAATGAACGGGCCGCATGGGCCGCATGGTGCCAGATCGCCAAGCCGCATGCTCGCCAGTGTACGCATTTACTCGTCTCCCCGTATGTGCCTTCATTTGTCTCCCAGTGCTGCCAGATCGCCGGGCCGCGTGCTCGCCAGTGTGCGCATTGACTCGTCTCCCAGTATGTGCCTTCATTTGTCCCCCAGTGCTGCCAGATTGCCGGGCCACATGCTCGCCAGTGTACGCATTTGCTTGTCTCCCAGTATGTGTCTTCATTTGTCCCCCAGTGCTGCCAGCTCGCCGGGCAGTGCTCGCCAGTGTGCGCATTTGCTTGTCTCCCAGTATGTGCCTGTGCTGCCAGATGGCCAGGGGGCCGCGTGCTTGCCCGTTTCTCAGTATGTGCCTTCATTTGTCTCCCAGTGCTGCCAGATCGCCCGGGCCGGCAAGTTGGTTTGTCTCCCAGTATGTGCCTTCGTTTGTTTCCCAGTGCTGCCAGATCGCCGGGCCGTATGCTCGCAGTGTGCGCGTTTACTTGTCTCCCAGTATGTGCCTTCATTTGTCTCCCAGCGCTGTCTCCCAGTGCGTGGCTTTGCTTGTGTCCCAGTGCAGCCAGATCTCCGGGCCGCATGCTTGCCAGTGTATTTGTTGACTGGGTTCCCAGCATGTGCCTTGATGGCGAGCCCAGTATGTGCCTTCATTTGTCTCCCAGTGTTGCCAGATTGCCGGACATAGTGTGTGCCTTCATTTGTACTTGTCTCCCAGTGCTACCAGATTGCCGCCGGCCACGTGCTTGTCTTCCAGTACGCGCCTTCATGTGTTTCGCCGACCTCACCGATCGCCGGGCCGCATGCCGACCGGTGGAGTGCATCATTGTGCGGTCTACGCTGGTACACTTCAACAAGCAGGATGGCGGGCAAACTTGGGGATTCTTAAGTTCCCCATGTAGTGTAATTGGTTCTTGCAGTGATTAATGTGAGAGGCCTGGGTCGGACGGTGATTGGAGGCCCGTTTGTCTCCTAGTCCTGCCGCTTTCGTGCAACGAATGCCCTTGTAACCAGCTCATTCGCCTCCCAGCTCGGTGGGAAATGCCCGGGTTGGATTGTGCCTGGCCATCTCCTTGCAACCGATTCATGAATCGCTTCCCTGCTTGCTTGAGCCCAGCTAACTTGTTTCCGATTGCGCAGCTGTTGGTAGACGCTTGGGTCAGGGTGAGCTACGGGTGTGCTCCTATACAACTTTACCCAGTTAAGTGGCTCTGGTGGATATTTGGGTTGAGTCGGACGGTGCCTGGCAAATGATTGGGTTGGGTCAGACGTTGCGTGGTTGCTTCTTTGAACCAATTCATTTGTTTCCAAGTCTGCGTCTGTCGCAGCTGCTTGGGTGGTGGGCGGCGGTTGACTTTCTTGCAAGCCATTGCTTCCTCCGCCTTTTGGTGGGATGGCCGCGTCAGGCAGCGCAAGCCACTTTTACAATCAGCTCATTTAGCAGTTAGGCAGGTCTTGCCAGGCGCTGGGGTGCAGCTGTGCCCCACGTTTGGGTCCATGCGTGCGCGGCGCAGCGAATTGCCCATCCACGTTTGGGATTTCTCGGGGTAGACTTCCTTGGAGGAGTTTGTTTGTCTCCCAGTTGGGGCATGACCGCTTTCCTGCAACGATTTGCAGTTTTCCGTCTTAATGTCTTTCGTATTTTTGAAGTAGAACGATACACCTGTTTGCTCTCAGCAGATGTTTGGGTCGCATGGGTGCCTTGAAACGATCCTGAGCGTGTGCACGTTGGATGGTGCCGTCAATGTGTGCGATTCGGGCAGCGCAGGCTTGTAGCAGTCGTAGTTTTGCATGATGTCCTTCAAAGGTGCTCGGTTCCAGTTTACGAAGGCATGGGTGTCATTTTTTCATCTCTATCCGCACTCGCATTCTGTCCCACGTGACCCTTGTCAAACTCAATGCGAAAGTGACAAGACCTTGCGACATATAGTCTGCACCGTTTGGGGTCCTTTTTGTTCTCAAACCTCGGAGTCAAGATAGCAAGCGGAGCGCAAGAACTGCAAGGCCGAAAGTGAGTATATAATACATAACTGAGGAGCACAGGCGGCTTAGAGCTGGTCCAAACGCTTGATGCCTTGACGAACAAAATCAAGATCTTTGGCATGACCCGCGCGAAGTGGTCATAGCCTGAGCCCAGGTGTGCAGATCTTGAAGTCCACCAAGGAGTGCATGATTCGACAGTTTCTTTGTTGGCAGCGTTTAAAGATGTCAAGAAACCACCACATATGTGGAGAGGCATGTTTTTCTTTCTGCATTTTCTGTTGGTATGGCATAGTGTTTGAACATGTTCGGGTCAATGTGTAGAGTCAGAACTCAATGTAGTCTACGGCCTGAGTTTTCCCCCCCCCCTTTTGTTTTACGAGCTGCGCTTGGCTGCTTGCAACGCCTTGTTGCTTTTGCAGTACAGCATTACATGCATAAACAACCTGAGAATGATTTGCCTAAGCGCAGGTTGCAGGCCAGCAAGCCAGCAAGCTCTGGCACATGAACTCGAGACCAACGATATCTCGATGGCCTGTGACCTATGTCTAAGGGTTCGTTTCAGCTGGTTTTGAATACGTCCCTTCGCGAGCAGCGGGACGAAGCATGGAGCCAGGACAAGCTGAACGTGTTGGAGAGGCTGCCGTTTACCTGCTCCAGGGTGTAGGGGCCTTGACAATTTCAGCTTCGGCCCTCCATCGATGCTGGTGAATGGAAAGCCAGCGACACTAGAATATCTACTGTCCATCATGCGTGCATGGGTTCCGAAGACAGTCCTTGACATACCTGTCTCCGGCTTCCTTTAGTACCAAAGAAGGCGACCAGGTGTCATAAAGCAACAACGCAATTCTCAGAATCTGTGTCCGGCCTTCATTGTTTGCTACAGTCCTAGAGCCTGTAGTTGTAAAGCCTAAGTCAGGCACCCTGAAGCGAAGTGAATCACACTTGTGATTGGGTGCCTTGACTCGCCTTAGGAATGACTGTTACTACTTGGAGCCTAGCGCAGAGCTTCCAGAGGAAGTGCCAGTCAGCGCAGCCTACGAGGCAGGGTGGTCTGGGGGTTGTTTTGTGCGCGTTTGAAGTGACTAGAAAGCCACTCAATCATGATACTGTGATTTGGAATGTCTCGACATGGTGTATGTGGAAAGAGTCAAAGGTCCACCCAGCACAAGACAGCAAACACAGACGTGTTCCTGCGAGCGATTGGAAGGCTTGCAAACGCAAACAAGACACTCCACCCTGATTGCTGTCCGAGAGGCGCAAGCAGGCGGAACAGGATGCAGTGTTTCAGAACCCTAGCAGGACCAGCTTTGTTACTATCCAAAGGCATTTTAAAAGTTTGCCTTCTGTGCTGCCCGCGGGAAAACCGAGACTGACTCTGGCCCTTTTTCTTGGGAGCTCAGGAATGCAGTAGAGAAATGGTCCTGAAAGCAGCACACATTGCAGGTGTCAAGCGTCATAATTCAGGAACTCTGCGCCAAGTTAATGGAGCTTCCCTTTCCTGACTTGGCACCCTTTCAAGCATGCAGTAAGAAATCAAATGTTTGGGTTACGTCTTTTGTGCAACCTTGATTTGCAGGACAAAGGTGGACATGACTGCCCCACTGGAAACAGTTTCTTCTTTGGCATTTGCGACCACTGGGCTGATTTGGTGTATCGTTTGATCACCGTTTGAAGAGAACCTTCGAGTGTGACCACTGTCAAAGCCAAGCTGACTCTGGCTTGCGGTACAGTCTTGTTGGGGATGGCTTCTAGTTGGACCCCCGGCCCGCCAGTCCTTTTCTCCTAGTGGTGGGCAGTCACGCTGCACTGCAGAGTTTAGGCATGGAGGGAGGGCGATGGCAGAGGTGACAGATGGGTGGTGAGGGCGACAGAAGGGTCATTGGAAAACCGACCAGTAAACTGCTGATGCTATGTGAGTGGCATGGAATTGCAGCGAAGGGTTCAGCAGAAGAAGGCATTTTCCAGGAAACGGACACATGATGTTAAACACGCGTTCTGCCAAGAAGCTGCTTTCCGGGATTCCTTTGAAGATTGCCTTTATTCTTGCGGGATCGATTTCATTGAGATGAAGCAATGGCGCTGGCTCTGACTATGATAATTCATGCATTATTATGCTTGTGAGCCTTGCTCACTCTTCATGCTGTCAATCAGAAATTCCATTGGGAACATGCATCTTTAAGGTACTCCATCTTGGCATCCAAAGCTGTTTGGCTCAATCACGGCGCAAAGCGGGGAGAAGAAACTCGGCCATGAAGCTGACCTCCATCTTGGCCTTTTGCCTGGGCGGTGCAAAGGCGCTCAGCCCCGGCGATTGTGCCTTCACAGCAGTCTTCGCGGACGAAGCTCGGCAAAAGTCTGCAGCTTTCGCAGCGCTACACAGGCATGTGATTATCTGCCATGAGAGCAATCAATCAGTGCTTTACTTAAGCTAGATGGGTCCAAAAGGTCAGTGCCTGACAATCTATGAGGTTCAATCTTTCCAGTAGTCTTTGGTTCATTTGTGAGGAACAGGGCAGAATGCACCAAGTTTCCGACAAAAGCCAGGGGACTCACTTACATTAATCTTCCCATGTTTTTGAGGAATGTTGACCAACTGTATTCCGCAAAGATGACCATGTTGGGAAAAACGAGCAACCCATATGCCTTCATGACGTGCTTGTTTGGTTTGTGCTTGTTGGAGGGCATCGTGCCAATCTGTCTTGAGTCAAGAGGCATCTCACGTGTAACCCAGTGAGTAAAAGAGTTGAACGAGCATGAGAGTGTGAAAGGAGGAGGACTTGAACGAGCACCTCTCGTCCATTTTCGAGGGAGCACGCCGGAAGAGTGAGTAAAATGGTTTGAACATGACTGGGAATATGGAAAGACGACATGCAGAAGATCTGCAGAAGATCGCGTGGCACTCTGCTTTTAATTTCATCATCCTACCAATACCTATCTTGATCTGGTCCTTCATCGACCCGCTTGAGTCAACAATCGAGTTGAGTTGTCATCATCATTTTCCTCTTTGCCTACCTCAAATATTCATTTTGCAGAGACTTGCCGATCTCCTTTGAATGTATTCCGTTTTCTGGCCGATGACAAAAAGGAGAAATCGTTAACACTGCTTCTCTGTGTTAGCATTACCTGCAGCAGTGCGGCAATAAGAAAGTCGCCATGCTCCTGTTGTCACAATCAAGCACCCATGAGTTGGGCTTGAGAGTCAACTTGAAGGCACTCGATGGAGGCGCGGCGCTGTGCGGTGAACGGTTGACATACTTAACCTTGGATGCCTTCAGGTTCATTTGGAGAAAAAATGCCCAGGATTGGTGTGAGGGATTGTGAACCAAGGAGCCGAGCCAGTTTGGTTTGCTGCTTCTCAAGGACAGAGAAGCGGTTCGGACACATTTTGTGACAGTTGCGGCCGGGCGCTGGTCCAGAGGGGAATAAGTTTCCTCTCTACTGCTAGCATGAAGGCTTTGTGGGCATGTTTGAAAACAGGGGAATTCAACAATGGTTTTCGATCAGATTTCCTTTAAACCAACCTTGGGAAGGTTTCCAATACGCGCCGTAGGACTTGGATGAGACCATCTTCGTGACGGATCATGGATTGACGGCTGAGGGCTCCCTGAACTCCGTGGGGTCTGTCACCAAGCAGCACACGGGTCGCGTGGCGGCGGGCACGGTGCTCAAGAGCGCCTTGCTGCAGAGTGACCGCTGATGTGAGTGGCTTTCACCTTTCGCAACACATAGCGTGACCGAGTGACCGACTGATGCTCTGAACGAATTGAGGGCCCCAGCAAATGTGCTTGGGGGCGACATCTCACCAACTCATGATTCGTTGAGATCCATATTCCTCTTCCAATGATTGAACTCAGGGAGCAAAATCCAGCACTGACGAACAGTAATTATTTTGCGCATCGGATACATCGTTTTGAAAGGCTGTAAACTGGGTGCCAGCTTTTGCATATCATCTCGCGCTGAGGCGCCGACTTCCAGGGTGAAGCCGGCTCCATCGCTGGCGACCACCTTGTGGCTTACACGGGCTCCAGGGAGTCGCCACCAAGCGAAAAAGGTGGTGCGAAAGTGCGAAAGGAAAAGGGAAAACAAGTGAAAGCACGGAAGCAGTGTCCAAATGCGCGGGTTCCACTTAGGATTTGATGGAGTCTGCAGGACTGTGTTTTCGGAACCGAAGGGATGATGATGTTGGGTGGTGGGGAAGACGGTGGTAGGTTGGCCAACAACACAGGCGACCCAAGCAAATTAGAGCCAGACTGCGCCATTGCGGATGCGTTGCCATGCTTCATACTTGCTTCGGCCTTGCTTCTTTCAATGCCTAGCTGCTGGGTCACTATGTTCATGGCATCAGCCAGACCCAGCCTTCCTCGTGCACGCGAGACCAGCCTCTCGCCCCACCGGATCCAACTTGCTTGGACAGCACTTGATGCATCCTTCTCCCGTTTGCAAACACTAGTGCGGGGCACGCGAGCAACGCTGCCAAATATATGATGGAGCCGCCTTGCGTATGATTTGGAGCTTACAACGCTCCTAAACAAAGCGTTTTTGTCAGCACCACTTGAGAAGAGAAGCATGTTGCAAGCTACGCCTATGCCCGAGAGCCCGAGAGAGGGAGCAAACCGCAATGCGCTGAAGCACTTGCTTGCAATGCATTTGCAAGGTCACAAATAGTTTAATTCGAAAGCTGGCAAAGGCTGCTCTGCGCACAGTTCAAATGTTGGGTTGGAGCAACGGGAAGCTCTGGCACGACCATCCTGCCAGCTGCCAAGGCCAACGCTCCTTTGCGCGGTGCACATGGAGGACCTCTCCGGGTCTGGCCGCACGCTCTCCGGCCTTGAGGCAGGCAATGCAGAGCCAAGAGATGGGGCAGGAAGGGAAGGACGTGGTCGACCGGCATTGTCAAGAAAGCGTGTTTACGCTTTGATGCATTGCGGCACCGAAGCACAGTGGAAAATGAAGGGCTAGCTAGACAGCGAGCTTTGGTGAACGCAGAAGTTCAATCTGCGATAATTAATCATGTGCAGCCGCTTTCAGGCAGACTTGGCAATGCTTGATTTGCCCTGTGAAGAGAACTTCTCCATAGTTGCAAGCAGCTCTTGCAGGAAGGCATCTCTGCGGTTGTCCTGCCGGAGTCCGACAACGCGTACTACACGGGGCCTGTCTTGGGAACAGTCGACGAGCTTCGCGCGGCCATCAATGACAGGCAGGGGATTCTTTTGGTCAGTCGCCCTGATGTGGCATGATTTGCAGCCCGCAACGCTGGCGTGTGACACGAGTTGTCACGAAGCAATTTTGGCACAACAGCTGACCTGCCCAGGAGCCTGTGGACGTCAGAGAACGTGCGCCCAGAGGATGGCCGCATCCTGAGCAGCTTCGTCATCCAGAGCGGCGCCAACACCACCACTGCAATGACGGAGACCACGACCTTCATGAACAGCACTATGATGACCACGACTGCCACCACGATGTTCTCAACGGCAGAGCCTACCACCATGCCGCCGACCACCATGCCGCCCACCACCATGCCGCCCACAACCATGCCGCCCACCACCACTACTGCTGCCCCAGAGGAGCCGCCGAGCGCCGCGTTCCACGCCATGGCAGGGGTGCCTGTGCTCCTGGCTCTCCTGAGCATGGCGTGAGTTTGACGTTTTGGTTCAAGGCAATGTTCTTGACCAACCTCAAGGATGTCCGGCTACAGAGCCCCTTAATTTGCACAAGACTCAAGTCATTGCATTGCGGAAATTCTAGCAGGGGCGCCGTGCTGACTTGGTTGATTTGCAGCAATCGATCTCTCTGAGTTGCTCTTTGCTGTGCCCCTGTCAGCCGGTGCCCCTGTCAACTGCCTTTGACTCATGGTTCCATGCCGTAGTTGGGGTCTCACCACGACACTTCACACATGAGACAGAGACCCCCTCGCCGGCTTATGTGCAAGGATACCCTTTGTCAAGGAATGAGGGTATCCTTGTCGCAGTCCTGTCCCTTCCTGCCCTTCAAGAGAGCAAACACTGCGCAGTGCGGAGAAAGTGTGCCTCGTGCAACTCGGCTCATGAAATGCCAAATGCTTGATCTTGATCCATCTCCCGCTGCCAGATCAAATTTTCCTGGAATAGCTCCGAAAACGACCAAGTGTGTCACAGCCGGGAAGGATGATGTCCAAGATCTCTATCCTGCTCAGCTCGGTGGCCGCGGTGCAGGGCTCCTTGCAACCTGCTGATTGCGCCTTCACGGCGGTCTTCGCGGATGAAGCCCGGCATGGGCAAGGCATGCAAGACACATCCTTTCGGGCCCGGATGGTACTGGGGTTGGTGGTGGCGGGTCACTGTTGCCTTCTGCGCACGTGTTTTTTTGTTTATGCAAGTTCTATCAGCATTCTGATAGCCATGTCATACCAGCAAAGGAAGCTGAACAAGTTTCCTTGATACTGGAACTAGTTGAGCGGTGCTGTCTTTGGAACATACTCATTGCACGTGGAAAGGATTAGGCAGATGAAGAACATGCGAGCATTGGGGGAGCAAGCGTGGAAGCTAATCAGCCAGTGTGAGCTGGCTAGCTCGCTGGTATAGCAGAATTGATCAAAATACAAAAGCAAGACAAAATGCTGTTGCCTCCATGGTTGTCCCAGCAAAAGTTGGCATCACATATGATGGTTGCGAAGTCATTTGAATTCCCTGCCATTGGTCCCATTGACCCCGCGAAACTGCAAACATGCTCCAAGGATGCTTAGGCTAACTCAAAGGTCCGCCCCTCCCTCGCCTTCGCCGAATTTGGCAATGCCGCTGCACAGCTTTGTTGACGAGAAGGTTGCAATGAGCAATGGACCTGTCTATATTTGCCGCTGATGGCTGCTGATGATGTGTAAGCAAAGAGGCTGACATGAAGGAAAACAATTGCGAGGTGATCGTGATTTCAATGGTCCGTGATCTCAGCAGCGATAATCATGAGATGGTCATTTGTATGCAAGCGTGGGTATGGAAATGGACACTGCTAGACCAATTTGCATGCGTGCCCCTGCAGCAACCCTGAGTCATGCAGAATTGATTGCAATCAACAATTGATGAGCTGAGGGTGTGGTATGATGAAAATGTCTAGAATCGAAATCAACATTTCGAGTCTGCTGAATTATGAGTTGGCCAAGGCTAGGCCAGCCTAAGCGCACTTGGGTCAACTACCGAATTGTGACACAGCACTAGCT
>CAUJNA010001418.1:0-81423 GCA_963377175.1 Effrenium voratum
ACTCGTGACTAGTCCCATCATGCACGACCTCATGCAGTCTCTCATCTTTCCAATAATCACAACTTCCAGGCAACTCAAACAAAATCGAAGCTCGTTTTGTCATGGCATGCCGTTTAATTTCAACGAACCGTTCAAATAATCTCCAAAATTCTCTTTGTTTGGCCTCGATTTTCTCTGCGGTGTCAATTCCGCGAGTCTTGTTGAGGCGTGCCCATGATGATCCCCCCGTGCAAGGCCCGGCGAAGAACAACAAATCGGAAGGTTTGGTAAGCAAATGTCTGGCGATTCTCCCCCCGTACTCGCTCAGTAAGTCATCAACCAGAGTTATGGTGACAACCTGCGGCCCGTCATGGCGGGCAAGAGCAGTGAACCAGTTACGTGGTTCGGAACATGCCATCAACACGATAGGCCGAGCCAAGTCAACACTGTAAAGAGTGACGACTGTGCGAGTTCTCATCCCAGGAAGCGAGACATGAACAGGAGCGCGAAGCACACCACCGTCATGTTTGACCATCGCGAGTTCAATACCCGGCGCTAACTGTGGCTTGTGCTTCACCGCAATGCGATACGGAACAAAACAACGACCAGGGACAAGCTGCTCGTGATTGATATGCAGACAACGCATGAGCAATTTCAATCGAAGCAACGTTTCCAAAGCAAGGTCGTTAACACACTTCAACTCTATGCGCTCGTTCGACAGTTCTTCAACAAATGCGGCCAGCACGGACTGCATGTCAACATCCCCGGACCCGACGTGAATTGGTCGTGGTCGTGGAGACCGTTCCCTCGCCGGTGCAGCGACCGGTACGGGATGAAACTGCCAAACTGCGCGTTCAACCCAACCATCAATTCGCACACATTGTAGCCCCGGGTCAACTCTATCCTCACCTTTGAGCCATGACCCATTCTTCAGAAACCAAGTGGAACGAAGCCACTTGCTCCCAAACGGTGTCATAACCGCGAGTGGAGGTTTCACACGCATCAATCTGGGTCCCTTGGCAACGACAACCGGATCATGCCCTTCATGTTCATGCAATCCCTCCTTGGACGTCAATCCGGACCACCAAAGATCCGGGGGCATGATCGGAATGTGTGTGTACGGAAATGTGGGAACTCCGTCAACTGTTCCCGAAGCAGTCTGCATGGTCCCTTTTATGGGATCACACGTAGGTGTGAGCGCCTTGAGGGTATCCGGGTCAGACAGCAAGCTCGGGTCAAGTAGACCAATCTGCAAACATGCATGTTTCCATTTGCGCCCATCATTGAACGCCTTGGTGTAGATGTCGGCCGCCATCCTGCCGGTGACCTCATACGCCAAGTACATGTAATCACGTGTGAACATCTCATGCATCCACGAAATGCTAACACCATGGCTTCTCTCAAGGTGGCGCATCGTGGGGTTTTTCCCCGATCGCACGACACCGATCATAGCCTTGTTATCGTCATAGAACACAAAGTTCGGTGACTTCTTGAGAATCCGCTCTACCAGCTTGAGAGCGGGCATACCCTTCGATCTCATGGCAACGTCGGCCGCAACAATCTCGGCCTCGGGAGTGGAGTGACTCACACAACCCTGTCTTTTAGAGCTGCCAGACAACGGAAACCGGGTATGAGGCCCTTGTATATTCAAGTGTCCACCGGAGGTGGAACGCAGCGAGTCAATGCATCCCGCAAAGTCAGCGTCCGCATACAAGGCCAAGTGCACATCGTCCATAGGGTCTCCAACCCAACCGACCATGCGCCAATGTTTGGTATGATGCACATAGCACATCAAGTGATGCAACCCCCGATCATCGGAGTCAGTCCACCTATGCACGTTCCGTGCTAGGCGATTCACTTGCCGCAACAAATCGAAGCGAGCAATCCGCGCACCGTACAGCAACCTCATCAGTACGCTAGCGGCATGCGGAGCAAGGTGTCCACGCACGGGCTCCTTCATGGCCAACTCAGGAGTCCCTCCCCGTTGGTCCGGCACTGTGGCAGAACCGTCGGTTGGCACAAGATTGTTACACCAATTGCACACGACTGACGGCCCCTCTCTGGCAGGCTTCCGTGAGACGTGATTCTTTGTTTCTTCATGCAACTCAGGGGTGACAACCATATTCAACTTCACGTCGCCCGCCACTTCAAGATAGCGGTCGACACAGGAACGTAGGAACTGTTCCATGTCATAGGTCACCGTTGTTACTCGGTGTCCGTTCCCGAGAGTGACGTTTCCCTTGCTTTGATTGCAACCAAGGTACATGTCAAGTCCAGTCTCGGGCTCAATCGTCAAACGTGTACGCAACATGCTCCACCCTTGGGCAAGGTTCTTCTGCGGCCCTGCCATTTTGAAGTCGTCGACATACACAACCAGAACAAGCTGGAGCTTTTCATGAATGTACACTGAAGGCCATTCTTCGCCGATGGGCTCAAAACCACCGGCACGCACCGACTCATCGCAGTGCTGCTCCCAAAATGTTCCCGCATCTGGGTGTCCGTACAGCGCCTTCCTCAACGGGACGACTGGTCTTCTGTACTTATCCCATTTGCATTCACTTGGCACGGCCTCCGGTGGCAATTCAATCCAACCCGGCGTGCCTCTCAAGGTGGCCTGTATGTACGCCTGAACGGCGTCGGCCATCTGCACATCCCAGCCATCATGACAACCCAGAAAATCCGCCCAACGCGAGGCTTCAAATGAAGCAGGGGAGTTCCCCAAATCTTGAAACATCGCAGCCTCAAAGCTTTGGTTATTCACTTGGTTCCCCAGCAACACGCCTCTACCCTTGAACTTCCTCTTAGGATCACCAACAGGCAACTGTGAGTGCTTGTCAACGCAAATGCCATGTGCGCGAGCCATGTGTATTTCCTCCCCCTTCGCTTTTGCTTCTCTGGCTACAGCGTCATATTCGCGCACCGCGCCAAGATCGAAGACCCCCTGGTCGATTAATCCCGACCACTCTTTCTTCATTGATGCTAATGCATCAGGGTTGGTCAACATCTCTTTCCGGCCGACCGGCCTGGATACTAAAGCGTCGAAGAATCGTACAACTTTCACAGCTTTCTCTCTGTGCTGTATTCGCTCAGAAGTCACGCACGGCATCGATGGGTACTTCTTGGATTCACCGTCCTCGCCTATGGCAGGCATAGCGAGTGGCACTTTTCCAGAAACTATCTCAGCAGACTCCTCCCAGTCATACCAGGTGAGGTCCGTCGATTCGTCGACCGATGGATCCGTCCCCGATGCTGTCTCAGCTTCGTCTTTATGACTCTCCATGACTGATGCAACCGCCTTCGTCCAGTTTGGAGTCGACTTTGATCGCTCCTCAGACTTGAACTTCCAGGCATAAATTACCACCAGACACTCAAATTCTTTCTCAAGCAGAACGTTTCGTCTCATGACGTCTTGGGACTGTTTGGAATCCATGAGAACAACCACCCCGTCGACAGGATTAACAACAATCCTGACCCCTTCAAGCCTCAGCAAAGTGGCATTCCCATCCATGTGGGTGTTCTTGATCTTGATTTAAGTGAAAAAACCCTCTAGGCCCCGTGCCGAAATTGGGTAGCTGTTCTGAGGTCCTTGTTGGTGTTGCTTCCCAAGTTCCATTGATCGCCATTTGGCTCAAGACACATTTGAGGTTCAAGATCTGATGTGTGACTACAGACCTCCGTGATCGGCATCAAGAGCAAAACAACTGCTTGCGCTGCATTGTCAGGACTACCGGTGTAACTATCATTCCTTCTTCCTTACAACGTTTACACGGGTTCGGCTATAACGGCATCGTCCGTATACACCTTTCTACGTGGTTGGTAATAAAGCTTGAGGGTTCGGTGCACAGCGTCCCACGGGACGTCACCTTGCCGTCTCTTGACAGGTTATCAGCCGTAACTACAAGCTCTACACTGGACTGGGAGACAGCTGGTTTATTGCGGGTACAGGGACAATAAAGGAACGATAACCTACACAGTACAATGGCTTCTTCGGCGAGCCCAAGTACTGCAACTTTTGGGAACAGCAGCTCAGAGGGATCCAATGGATTGATGGCTCTTCCTGCGGTGATGGATATGATTGCAGATTCACAGGATGAACCTGGGAGCGGAGGTTCCGCGCTAGTTCAGTGACATATCTACTCCCACAAGATCATGGAAGCAGATCGATGTTCATCAGGAGTCGAAGAAAAGAGAATCCCCACCGAGAAGATCATCATCTTCGCCTGCGACACCACGGACGTCGCAGAAGGGCGTGAGATCGACATCGAAGGGTGGGAGGTCAAAATCACCCACCAGTGCAGATTTTCGCGCCGTGATCAAAGAGAAGAATAAGATGGAGGTGGAGATCGGGGAATATCAGAAGACACTTGATGAAATGTCGGCAGCAATGGCGAATCTTAACCAAGAAGACTATGGAAGCACCACCCGGATCCAGGAGCTGGAAAGACGATGCGAGATTGCCAGCAAGCAGTCGGGACATCTAGTGAGTCACCACCAACACCACATGGCTGAGGCATGGCGCAAGTTTGAGGAAGAAGCCCAACAGAAGCGCAAGGTGGAAATGAACGCATTTCAGTACGGGGAGAAGAAAGACATGGAGTCGAATATTATGATGCAACAGATGAGGCAAGCTGAAGGAACTATCATGGAGCAGAAGCGGGAGATTGCATTGATGAGATCCTACATGGCAAGCGAGAAGTCGGCCGCGCAGGAATCAGCTATACGTGCAAATCAGATACACCGTGAGGCTTCACAACAGATATCAGCTTATCAGCAACAGATCAGAGGCATAGAATCTTCTACATCTATCGAGAAGTTCAACGAGGAGGGGATGGTCCAAAGTCTGAAATCACAGTTGGAGCATGCACTCGTCAAGCGCCCCGAGACGTACTCTTTGGAGGACTCCAGGGAACAGTTGATGACGAGGCTGAATGACGTTACAGTATTTGCGGAACAGGAATCGAAGAGAGCGGATTGCTTGCTTCGTGAAAAAGAAGAGATCGTCAAACAGTATGAGTCCGACGTATCGATGAAGGACCAGATGATCGCTATCGAAGGTGGTCATCGTCAGGATGCGATCTTGGAGTTAGCCCAGGTCAAAGAAGAGAAACAAGAGGAACGGTGCACGATGGACGAGAAGTCGAAGGAGGCTGAGTACTGGAGACTGACAGCCAAGGGAATGTACGATGAGTACCTCGAGGAGATGCATGAGCTTCAGGGACAACTGATGGAAAGAGAGGCGACGCTCAAGCAAGAAGAGAGTTTTGTGCGCCAACTCGATGCTGACAACAAGGAACTACGTGCACGCATGAAGCTGGAGATGCAGGAAGCCTCCAGCAGCAAAGATGGACATCGTGAACGAACAGTAGTGAAACGCGCTGAGGGAGGAACCCAGGCTAATTCGAGTAGGATAGACAAGAAGGTGGCTGGGTTAGTCCCGTCATCGTCTTCAAATCAAATCCCTAATTCGTCGCTGATGCCAGGTTCGATCCTCTTTCCGTCTTTCGGTGATCCAATGATCGATGTACACCTATCCCAGATGCAAAGGGTTGTTGGGCATGTCCCACAATCTACTACTACGACTGGTGGTGGTGATGGAGGGGGAAACAACGGTACTACGCCTCCATTGGATTACGGTGGATTCCCGCCCAGTGGGGATGGGCAGGGAGCGGGTCGACGTCAATTGAGCCTCGCTGGTGGCGGAGGAGGACCTCCGGATGATCCACCCGATGATGAGGATGAGGATGACGACGACGAAGGAGATGAGGAAGACGAGGAAGAAGAAGAGGAGGAAGACGATCGGACACGGAGGAGACGAAGGAGATCGAGAGATAACCGAGAGGTCAAGAATGACCGACCGAGAATCTCGAGGAAAGAGGCCGAGAGAGTATCTATTCCGGCCTGGCCAAAGATCCATCAACTTGACACCTGGAAGATGCAACTGCTGATGAATGTTCTGAGCGTATGTGCAGATCCAGATACCGACGCATGGACGAAATGGCTGGAGCAGGCTCTTGGGTTGAACCCAGACCTGGATTTGCTTAGCGATTCAGGTGGCGACAGATTTGCTACGATAGATATTAAGATGGCCATGGGCATGCAGAACAGGCTGAAACAAGCACCTGACGAAGCCAAGGACGTATACCTCGATGCTACACGACACTCTGAACTACGACATCAACAAGGGGTGATCGTGAAGGGACGAGAGTTGGTGGCATTAGTTATGCAATCATTCAGAACTTCCGATAGAACGTATCTTGTCTACCACATCGAGCATCTATTCAACCTTGACTTTCCTGGCGACAAGAACTTGGTCATGTTCAGGAACAAATGGTATGATTTGCTGCTGAAGATGAGGAGCGAGGACAGACCCAGTAAGCTGGCTCTCAGAGACATCTTTTACAGGAAGATCAAAGGGAGCAAGAAGATGGAATTCGGCCTCAATGCCTACCATAGACTACCGGACAAGCATCCTCAGAAGACGTATGAATTCTTATTGGCGTTGATCGACTATCAGATCAAGGCAGATCGGGAAGACCTGATGCTCGACATGAAGGAGAAATCGGTCAAGTCTATGATGAAGTCAGGCGGGAAGGATGCGGCTCCAGCAACTGGCAAACAGGAGAACCAGGGTGGCAAGGGCAGAAAGGGGAAACCCGGTGGACCTGATGCCGCTCCTGTGCTCCCAAAAGCCAAGGCCAAGGGCCACGCTGGCAAGAACGGCAAGTCCGACGGTGCCAGCGACAGAGGCAAGAGTCCGGGCGGAAGCAAGGATAACCCCTGCTGGTACCACTTCAAATCGGCGAAGGGGTGCGGGAAAGGAAATGAATGCACTTTTTCCCACAGCAAGAAGACGGAGCACAAGTTGGAGAGCATGTCCAAGGGGAAAGGAAAGGGCAAATCCAAGTCCAGATCATCGTCACCAAAGAGAGATGATGGAGCATGCTTCGCGTTTCAGAAGGGGACGTGCGATAGGGGAAGCGCTTGTAAGTACAGGCATGAGCTCATCAAGAACAATTCAGCTCCAGCAACGTCAAGTGACAAGACACAAGCCAAGTCGAAGGCTGCCGCCAAAGCCGCAGCGCCTGCCATTGGGAGGAGGGCCATCGCGATGCCTGCGATAGTCCTGAAGCAATCGGCTCCTGCGGGGAAGGTAAGCTTCAAGAAGGACGTTGATCATGTCGAACCGGACGAAGCCGAGACTATCTACCACGAGCACGATGACGACGCGATGAGCGAATCATCGAGATGGTCTGGCGAGTCCGAGATCCCCGAGAAAACGGTGTGGTTCAAGGAAGTGCTCGACGTCGACGAGAATGGGGAGATCACCTACCTCGAAGACGAGAGAAGGCAATGGGAACGAAAAGGGGAATGGTACGGGTATGAGGACAATGAGAATGAGCCTTATCAGTACGTGTACGTCGATGAGAAGAAGTTCAAAAGCAGTGATCATCGTGAATTATCAGCCTACCAAGTCCAACGATCATTGATACGTGCGAAGATACTGAGAGAAGTGGTGGATGATATATATAAGAAGCACTACTTCCCGGTGACCAAGGAGAGCAGCATAATGTTCGAGTATGATCGGAACAAGGACGAGATCAAGGAATCGGCTGTCGACTGGAAGAAACAGCATGGTATGCCGAAGAACGTATTCGCCATGTCAACGTGCATCAGCAAACGGGTGAAATGGTTGATGGACACCGGATGTGGTCATGATCTCATCGGAAGAGCCAAGGCGAAGAGCCTGGGTGTCGACATCGTGAAAGATGACGACGAGATCGTGTTCCAGACCGCGAATGGTTCCACATCCACATCTGATGTGGCCAAGATAGTCGTGGACGAGTTGGACGAGACTGTCGAGCCGCATGTATTGGATGAGACACCCACGGTATTGTCAGTGGGGAGGAGATGCGTGAAGATGGGTTATGCATTTCACTGGATGCCTGGTAAACTACCTTTCATGGTTACGCCAAAGCAGGGATTCGTGCACTTGCAGGTCAAGGACGACGTCCCGTACCTAGTGAGTGATGGTAAACTTCGGAGTAACAGGCATCGCCCTACGATAGACGACCTCAAGGAGCCCTTTTCGGAAGTATTGGCGATGGTAACGAACGACGAGGCAGATCAGGGAGGTGACGATGAGAACGACGTCACACCCGCCGCTGTCGGTGAGTCCGCAGAGGCCGAGGGCGAACACCACGATGGGGCATTCGACTTCGGGCCACCCGGAGGAGCCGGTCCGGTACGTCCGCCTCCCGTGGCTGAGGAAATACCTGTAGATGGTGGGTCAGTCCCGCGTCGACATGGTGATGCCGAAGCTCACGAGGAAGAGGTTGATGAAGATGATCCAGATGCCGGAATCGAAGTTGATGTGTACGAAGGATCATCAATAAAGAGGAAAGTGGGAGTCCTCAAGAGGGACGCCAACTCCATCGCTCATTTGCTCACACACAGGTACCGAAATCCTTTCTGCGAATCATGCGTCAAGGCAAAGATGAGACACTTCAGATCACGAACGGGAGGGAGGTAAAGACGTTCGGGGACCTGGTGACGTTCGACTTTGTGACGGCATCAGGAGATCATGAAGTGGAAGGCAGGTATGCGCTCATCATCCGGGACATATATACCGGAATTATCATGGCTTATCCAACCGCAAGAAGAGACACTGACTCCGTCGTCAGGGCTATCAAGCACTTCTGCGGGAGGAGGAAGATCAAGCAGGTATACTCAGATGATGGCCCAGAACTGATCAATGCGTGCGTGGAGCTGAAGCTGAACCACGACCTATCGCTGCCTGGACGACCGCAGAATAAATCCCTTGCTGAAAGAACAAACCAATTCATCATTGACCAGACTTCGGCTTGTCTTGTACATGCCGGTCTACCCACGTGCTACTAAGTGCAGGCCATCACCACTCTGTGCCATCTTATGAACATTGAGGAAGTGAATGGATCGAGTGCTTGGATGAGACTGCATGGCGAGGAGTTCAAAGGCGAGAAGATACCTTTTGGTGCGCTAGTAGACTTCAAGCCGAGTGAAGTGCGAGGGGAGAAGAGGGAGAAGTTCGAACCAAGAGGGGAAACTGGTATATTTGCTGGATATGTGTTGAGCACCGGGATGCATTGGGCAACAAGTACCGCGCTTGGGCACTCACTGCGTTTGCGGGTGCAGAGTTGAACATCAAGAAGGCAAAGGTTCCACCTCGATTGAGAATGCCACATCAGACGGAGAGGATGATTCTGAAGTCTCCTCTGACATTCCCAATACAACAGAAGTACAAGGCTGCCAACGAGACTCTGGAAGGGATTGAGATGTCTGTCGATGCAATCGGTCTGGATGCGCGTGACCGCCTGATCGAAGATGAGGACTACGAGCCTGAGTTGCTGCAGAGTGACGAGAAGCGACTGCTTGACGATGAAGTCGATCAGATCGCTGGTCTACTGCTCGACGATGGCCCGGAGGTAATCGCCGGAGATCGGGGGGGCCATGCAGGAGAGGAAGATGCTAGACCGAGCTCTTCAAAAGGGAAGGGAGATGGACACCCTAAGGGCAATGAGAAGGTTGTAAAGTCCGACCTTCCACACGTGTCAGTTGGACTACCTGGGGATGGCATCACGTACGTCAACGACGATGGCAAGGAGGTTAAAATCGACAAGGCCGGAAGACCGTATCCTGTCGGGAAGGATGGATTCAGGCTAATGAAGACATCGAGACCTCCAGAGTTCACTCCTGAAGAATGGAAGATGATGAGTAAATATTACACCAAGGAAGAGAAGGCCGAGGTGAAGGGCGGTGGCAAAAGGAAAGAAGAAGATCCCAAGAGTAAAGAGTCTGATATTTCCGCGCCGGCAGAGGCACGGACATTACAGATGCCCAGTGGTAAGAGAATTCGAGCGATGCTTCGGAACCGCTGGGGTGGAGTAGAATGGCAGTACAATTGGGGATTGCGGAAGAACATATCAAAGATCAAGAACCCAATGGATGGGAAGCACTTGGCTGAGCTTGAATGGGTCAGGAATGTTGTTAATCCTGTCGACGGGGTGGTTGTTCTCATGGATTCCAAACAGTCCCAAGACGTCATGAGACGAAACGTTCAGCTTGAGAAAGAATTTGAGTGTCTGGTAGTAATTTATTCCTGGAAGTTCAAGTCTGAGGAGCGATCAAAGTCGACTCCAAACTGGACGAAGGCGGTTGCATCAGTCATGGAGAGTCATAAAGACGAAGCTGAGACGGCATCGGGGACGGATCCATCGGTCGACGAATCGACGGACCTCACCTGGTATGAATGGGAGGAGTCTGCTGAGATAGTGTCTGGAAAAGTGCCACTCGCAATGCCTGCGATAGGCGAAGACGGTGAAGCCAAGAAGTACCCATCGATGCCGTGCGTGACTTCTGAGCGAATACAGCACAGAGAGAAAGCTGTGAAAGTTGTACGATTCTTCGACGCTTTAGTATCCAGGCCGGTTGGTCGGAAAGAGATGCTGACCAACCCTGATGCGTTGGCATCGATGAAGAAAGAATGGTCGGGATTAATCGACCAGGGCGTCTTCGATCTTGGCGCGGTGCGTGAATATGACGCTGTAGCCAAGGAGGCAAAAGCGAAAGGGGAAGAGATACACATGGCTCGTGCACATTTGCGTTGAGAAGCACTCACAGTTGCCCGTTGGTGATCCTAAGAGGAAGTTCAAGGGTAGAGGCGTGCTGCTGGGGAACCAAGTGAAGAACCAAAGCTTTGAGGCTGCGATGTTTCAAGATTTGGGGAACTCTCCTGCTTCATTCGAAGCCTCGCGTTGGGCGGATTTTTTGGGTTGTCATGATGGCTGGGATGTGCAGATGCCGACGCTGTTCAAGCGTACATCAGGCCACCTTGAGAGGCACGCCGTGTTGGATTGAACTGCCACCGGAGGCTGTGCCAAGTGAATGCAAATGGGATAAGTTCAGAAGACCAGTCGTCCCGTTGAGGAAGGCGCTGTACGGACACCCAGACATTCTGGGAGCAGCACTGCGATGAATCGGTGCGTGCGTTGGTTTTGAACCCATCGGCGAAGAATGGCCTTCGGTGTACATTCATGAAAAGCTCCAGCTTGTTCTGGTTGTGTGTGTCGACGACTTCAAAATGGCAGGGCCACAGAAGAACCTTGCCCAAGGGTGGAGCATGTTGCGTACACGTTTGAAGATCGAGCCCGAGACTGGACTTGACAGTACCTTGGTTGTAATCAAAGCAAGGGAAACGTCACTCTCGGAACGGCACCGAGTAACAACGGTGACCTATGACATGGAACAGTTCCTACGTTCCTGTGTCGACCGCCATCTTGAGGTGGCGGGCGACGTGAAGTTGAACAAGGTTGTCACTCCTGAGTTGCATGAGGAAACAAAGAATCACGTCTTGCGGAAGCCTGCCAGAGAGGGCCGTCAGTCGTGTGCAATTGGTGTCACAATCTTGTGCCACCGACGGTTCTGCCACAGTGCCGGACCAGCGGGGAGGGACCTCCTGCGTTGGCCATGAAGGAGCCCGTGCGTGGACACCTTACTCCGACTCCGATGATCGGGGTTTGCATCATTTGATGTGCTATGCGCATCATACTAAACATTGGCGCATGTGTCGGTTGGGTTGGAGACCCCATGGATGATGTGCACTTGGCCTTGTATGCGGACGCTGACTTTGCAGGATGCGTTGACTCGCTACGTTTATTTTTGGTGGACACTTGAATATACAAGGACCCAATACCCGGTTTCCGTTGTCTGGCAGCTCCAAAAGACAGGGTTGTGTGAGTCATTCCACTCCCGAGGCCGAAATAGTTGCGGCCGATGTTGCCATGAGATCGATGGGTATGCCTGCTCTAAAGTTGTTAGAGCGGATTCTCAAGAAGTCACCACTTTGTGTTCTATGACGATAACAAGGCTATGATCGGTGTCGCGCGGTCGGGGAGAAACCCCACGATGCGCCACCTTGAGAGAAGCCATGGTGTTAGCATTTCGTGGATGCATGAGATGTTCACACGTGATTACATGTATTTGGCGTATGAGGTCACCGACAGGATGGCGGCTGACATATACACCAAGGCGTTCAATGATGGGCGCAAATGGAAACATGCATGTTTGCAGGTCGGTCTACTTGACCCGAGCTTGCTGTCTGACCCGGATACCCTCAAGGCGCTCACACCTACGTGTGATCCCATAAAAGGGACCATGCAGACTGCTTCGGGGACAGTTGACGGAGTTCCAACATTTCCGTACACACACATTCCGATCATGCCTCCGGACCTATGGTGGTCTGGGTTAACATCCAAAGAGGGATTGCATGAGCATGAAGGACATGATCCGGTTGTTGTTGCCAAGGGACCCAGATTGATGCGTGTGAAACCTCCACTCGCGGTTATGACACCGTTTGGGAGCCAGTGGCTTCGTTCCACTTGGTTTCTGAAGAATGGGTCATGGCTCAAAGTTGAGGATAGAGTTGACCCGGGGCTACAATGTGTGCGAATTGATGGTTGGGTTGAACGCGCAGTTTGGCAGTTTCATCCCGTACCGGTCGCTGCACCGGCGCGGGAACGGTCTCCACGACCACGACCAATTCACGTCGGTTCCGGGGATGTTGACATGCAGTCCGTGCTGGCCGCATTTGTTGAAGAACTGTCGAACGAGCGCATAGAGTTGAAGTGTGTTAACGACCTTGCTTTGGAAACGTTGCTCCGATTGAAATTGCTCATGCGTTGTCTGCATATCAATCACGAGCAGCTTGTCCCTGGTCGTTGTTTTGTTCCGTATCGCATTGCGGTGAAGCACAAGCCACAGTTAGCGCCGGGTATTGAACTCGCGATGGTCAAACATTACGGTGGTGTGCTTCGCGCTCCTGTTCATGTCTCGCTTCCTGGTATGAGAACTCGCACAGTCGTCACTCTTTACAGTGTTGACTTGGCTCGGCCCATCGTGCTGATGGCATGTTCCGAACCACGTAACTTGTTCACTGCTCTTGCCCGCCATGACGGGCCGCAGGTTGTCACCATAACTCTGGTTGATGACTTACTGAGCGAGTACGGGGGGAGAATCGCCAGACATGTGCTTACCAAACCTTCCGAATTGTTGTTCTTCGCCGGGCCTTGCACGGGGGGATCATCATGGGCACGCCTCAACAAGACTCGCGGCATTGACACCGCAGAGAAAATCGAGGCCAAACAAAGAGAAATTTGGAGATTATTTGAACGGTTCGTTGAAATTAAACGGCATGCCATGACAAAACGAGCTGCGATTTTGTTTGAGTTGCCTGGAAGTTGTGATTATTGGAAAGATGAGAGACTGCATGAGGTCGTGCATGATGGGACTAGTCACGAGTTTGATGGGTGTCGCTATGGCTTGAAACAAAGATATGCAAAGAAACCCATGCCAATCAAGAACCATGGAGAGTTGTATCATGGAACTTTGAACTTGGTGGCTCGTTGTCTAAGAAATGCAATGGAAACCATGAGCATGGACCTTGTGCTGGTCGTGAAACCAAAGAAACCCAGTTGTACACGTCTATAATTGTGGGTGTGATCCTTCGCCGTTTTCGTGCTCGAGCAAGGTGCCTCAAACCGTCACCGTTGAAACTCGCTCTTGCTTGCATTACGCGAAGGAGATCGCGGAAGCACCAAGCTACTGCGAGCGAAATCTGCACCACCCCAACTGCACAACCGAGGTGCTGGGTCAGTCCCGAACCTCTGGTGCATACGGGGAGCTGGGTCAGTCCCGAACCCCAAGCTTCAAGGAGGAGCTGGACGAGTTCGTCACCTCAATCTGAAGCTGGGATCATATTGGGACAATTCCGTGGCTTCATTTGCAGCTGCTTATTTTGGGTTTTCCTGGTTCTGGAGAATATCATCAAGATGACTGCCAATCCGAATGTCGTCAATGCAAATGAGTCCTTCTGCGTGCCTGTTGGGAAATCTAGGCAAGCAGCAATCTTCTTGGGAAATTTGGTGAAGAACGCCATCGAGGAAGGCAAGAGGATACCCAAGAGGATGGAGGTGAGCAGCGACCTGGGTATGTGCGTGAAGTGGATCGAGGACATCGGCGTCCCCGCTATTTATGCATACTCAGCGTACTATTCTGCCAAGGGCCGCGGGATGATGAAAGGAGACGGGCAGTCTATGAGGGTTGCCTTAGAGTTCATCAGCAAAGTTTTCGGACAGCTTTCTGCCGACGAATGTATGCTTGGATGGAGGGAATTCTGCAGCAAGGGAAAGAAGATCGTGTCGGCGCTGAACCAACTTTGCGGTGAGGCAACGATGCTGGCGAAGAACCCCGAGTTGCTCAACGTAACCAAGTACTGCATGGAAGGGGCGAATATGTTGAGATCAATCGCGAACATCTGGGATCTCGCACTAGGCGTGGCCGAGGACAACGATGAACGGTCGTTCAAAGCAGCATTCCACCAGAACACCCCGGTTGGGGAGGTGTACAAAGAAATCATCAGCGACGAGTCATCTAGGGCATCGTCATCGAGAAGGTGGAGGAGCTCCGAGGAGTTCCAGACGACTGCAGAGTTTGAGAGGCACGACCGGAGAATCGCAAGATACAGGGATCGAAACTGGGGGAAAGTGTTCACGTTGAGCGTGATCAAGGCTCTCAAGATCGACTCCTACGGTCGTGGTTCCAAGGACGACTACCAGAAGAATTGGGACCTTGGGTTGGTCTACCAGAATGAGCTGCAGGCATCGATGAAGAACCTCGCATATGCACTGAGAAGGGATGAGAATGCCAGCCAGAACAACCTATTGCGCTGGATGATCTGTGGGTCAACCCCCAGTGACATCTCTGATGCGTGCATCGGGGCGGTCAATTCGCTCATGTGCGTATCGTTCATCATGAGGAGATTGCCGCCATTGCTCGGTGAGAAGGACTCCAAAGATCAGTCGTATACAGCTTATTTCCGTCCAGACAAAAGGGAGCTGAACGATCTCTACCGGGAGATCGAGTACGCCAGGGATTTCCTATGGTGCATCGATATGATCTATGAGTCGAAGCTGCCTGCGATGACCATCAACTCCATCAGTCTGGCACCGCACGCGGCTGACAGGGCCGCTGAGAACCAAGATCGGCGCAAGTGGGTAAGCTGGATGAAGGAGATCGAGAAGAAGGCCGAGAAGGACGTCATGATCGATTTCTTCCAGAATAAATACTGCACGATTCATGAAATCGAGAGGGAACTGGAGAAGTACCCCGAGGATTTCGTGGTTGGGGAAGAGCCGACATGGTGGGTGATGGGCTCATCGAAGACAGAGCCGCCACGGAAGACGGAGCGACAGCAGAAGTCGGCATCAAGCTCCGGACAAAGGAGCCAAACCGCTGGTGGGCCAGTCCCCCAGCCGGGAGCTCCAAGTGGGGGGTCGCAAGCCAGCGATGCTGTCAAGATCGACAACGAGATCATCGACTCCATTATCCGAATGAACTCTGGCGGTGACGACGACAGATGGGTAATTATCAACCCAACTGCTGGACACGATACCTACACTTCATTCGAAGGGGGTACCACATTGGGCGGCGCGACTGTCAATGTGAAATTCAACATAGACAACAATACGGGGTACCCAATCATACAAACTGTATTTGGGCCGTGTCTTGCAGAAGGCAAGAACGCAACATATTGGGAGTGTATGCTGAGTTGCCTGACCTCTTCGCTATTGCACTTCGAGGAGAAGACCAGCGCGGAGAAGATCATTCTTTCCTATGTTGGGAAGGGAAATGCGGCATGGCTACAGCTGTATGCTTTCTTGTGTGCCCAAACAGGATGCTTGATTACTGGACGCCTTCCGGGCGCCAAAGCCATCAACGCGTTGATTCAGGCGGAGAAAAACCCGGACAACGCACCTGGACAGTTGAACCGGATTATCAATAGGCAGAAGAGGAGCCCCATTGGCGAGGCGACGATTCGCGACATGATGATCCACAAGAAGAGCTTCTTGGTCCTGGATTGGCCCCTGAGGGCCGTCAACTCGAAAGGGAGCACGAAGACCTTCCAGATGATGGTCAACGAACAGGGATGGACAAACATCGAGGAGAGAGCATACTATGGGTCGAGTGAGCAAGTCTCCTCACCCAACGACACGTTGAATATCATCTCCCGATTGCAGAAGCTGGATAAGCTCATCGCTGAACGGCGGAGGCGAGACATGGATGACTCACCAATGTCGGTGCACATCTGGATGTCGCTATATGATTGGGTGTGCATGAGAGGATGCGGATGGCAGGTGACCGCCAACCCCATCATCGACTCCCTACAGAAGGCGATATCTGACCTCGTCAACACATGCAAGGGCCTGGTCGTGGTGTGCGTGAATCGCGATGTTGCTTTCCATGGTGGAAGAGGGGACCTGGGGACGATCGCCAACAAGGTTAGCGAGATCTGCAAGGCGGCAGGCGCGCTGGTGACCGAGAACGATCGCCTGTGGCGCGTGGTCCACGCGCTCACAGGAAAGAACTACAAGATCCCTGGGAGCTCGAACTTGCAACACTTCCTCCTGAAACGACTGCTGATTGAGAAATCCATCGATGCGGTCGCACCAAGCAACGCGTTTGTGTGTGAGCTGGAGGGGACGTGCATAAACGAGCCCGACCGTCGATTCAACATCCCGAAGAACATGGAGGAATCGAAGGTGAAATTCGAGTACAAGCCGACCTTCACTGCACAGTCGAAGAGGAAACAAGAGCAGCAAGTTGAAGGACACGGCGAGCAGGATGCTTTTGGGAAAGCCGATGTCGGTGATCAACGTCTTCGATGGTATACGGTCACGGAGCTCAGCAAGTTTATCTGCGAACTTTGCGCTAAGGAGATGCAGATGAGCAAGTCGAAGGTGCTCGGACCGAATTCGAAGTACAATCCCTCTTCTTGCGTGAACTGTTGCGCGAACTGGAACGCGGACACGAACGGTATTGCAATGTCTATCGAGGGGAAGAAAATGTACACGCGCCTCTTCGCGAAATGCGTGGTGGCAATCCCCGACCTTCAAAACCTCATGGTGGACGTCAACAATATCCAGGCCATGATCACGATCATACGGGAGCTCGCGTATTCAAGGCTGAAGAAGGAGCTTTCTCACGTGGGATTCGTGAGCATGACGGTGGATCAAGCAGCGCAGTTCTACAACAACGGTCACGGGAAGCAATTGTGCGCATCCCGGGATGTGATCGTGTGCAAGGACTCCGAGGGAGTCGAGGAGAGGATGTCCATCTTCTTGATAGGCAGGGATCTCGGCAATGTGGCATATTCTTCATGGATCAAGAGTGTGCTCGACCAAGGAACGATGTATGAACTCCTGGGACAAACCACGAACGAGGAATCCTTGGGGGACGTCGTCGAGATGGTGTTGGGATTCTTTGAGGTGATGTCGTACTTCCAGCACGAACTGCCACTGTGGAAGGATGCATGGAAGATCAAGAGGGAGTTCGAGCCGTCAATAGTGCGACACCTCGCTGGGAACGTGACCCACACGACGGGCCAGAACAGAAAGCGGAACAAACCGTCCGCACAGCTCGGCGTGCCCACGAAGGAGGTGCTTGACATCATGAACAAGGTCAAGCCCAGACATCCACGATCCCTGATCACCGAGCCCACTGCACAAGGGTCCAAGAGAAAGGCCACGGAGGGCGAAGATGAGGGTCTTGGTCAAGCACCAGACCCGAGTCGAAGTTCTCAAGCCAATACTGAGAAGGAAGACAAGAAGCAGCGTGTGATCGACGGGCGGAGAGCGGCACTAGGATTCCTGGAGTCAATGGAGAAGTGCATGGGAGATATGGGGATCTGTAAGAAGTGTGCGAACCTGGCCCACGACGGTGACTGCAAGGACATTGAGGAGGCAGCTGGAAATGAGAAGGCGATGAAGGTGCTCCGTGAGCTACTCAGCAGTGACCCTATTTCATCTGATGAAGACATGGGGGATACGGAGGAGCCGTCCTCATCAACGTCCAAGGAAAGAAAGAAAGGAGGACAAGCAGGGAAAGAAACAATTGAGATGTACAGCTACACTATTAATTTGGTGGAGATGGCTGACACGGCTGAGGGAGGAGAGCTACATTGTGGTGGCGTCGACCTCACATACAACCCGTGCGGGGACAGCAGGACATTCAAGAAGACGCTTGAGATGGGATGCGACACCATCCCGTGCTACATCCCGAAGTACGGCGACATGATTGATGTGCATATGCCACTGGCATACGCGTCTATTGTTGACCCCAGGTACTTTCCCAGAGGTGCAATCCTTGAGCAAGTGGACGTGATGCAACTTGGCAAGAGTGTCAACTTCTGCATTGCTCCTTTCGACGGTGCTCCACTATGCAGGATTGGTGATGATCGCTCGGAATTTACTACAAGGGACCAAGCAAACCAGCTATCTCACGACCTATGCAGAGTCCTTCGACACAAGATCGGCAATTGCCGAGGAAGTGCTTTCAGGTGCGACGAGGGTGGATGGGTCGACATTGATGCTGTCATTGACGACCGAAACAACGACATATTCCCACCTAACACCTCGAGAGCGAAACGAGACATGGGCATCATGGAGGTGATCAAGTGGCAGGAATCCGGAAGCAAGAAGTCGAGATTCCAGGTTCTGGCAGCAAGGTTTCCGAGCATCATGAACCCGAACGACACGAGGGCAGCCAGGGAGGAAATGACCAAGGCTGGCGTGGATCGGGACGACCTCGACAGGATGTTCAACAGATGCGATGGATGGTACAGACCTTGGTGCATCCGAGTCACAACCGGTCACAGTGATTTTGGATTCATGAGCTCATCCGCACTGGCGAATAGGTATTCCGCAAGAATGGGTGATACACTCGGAGGAGCATTCCATGTGACGTATGTGGAAAACCTGCCAAGCATCGTACGCTGTGGGCTAGTCCCCGGCGGAATCGATGGCGGTAACAGGCTAGCACTGCACTTCGGGGCATTTGCTCCGTGGGATGAGATGAACGTGGCGACGAAGACAACGCTACGGAACGTGAGGAGAGGGGATCCGATTGCGATCATCTATATTCCCAGTGCAACCCTCGCGCGGTCTGGGGCTGGAGTCGCGGCTAATGGGACTTTCATGGTCTTTGACGTGATCCCGTTCTATGAGGTCAAGTCCATTTGGATTGGCAAAAGCAACGGAGGGAAGCGCCTGGAGTACGCTGACATCAAGAGGGCGTACTCGAAGTGTGTGGAGAACGAGATCTGCCCTGGCTTTGTCAACTCTCCCCAAGAGTCGGCTGCGATGTTCCTCCAGAACGTCGCAAAGATCAGCGAGAGGATGCCGGAGACTGAGACAGGTGCCGATAATCTGCACTACATCGTTGACATGGTTAATCGTGCTTGCGAACTCTATCGAAACAACAAGATGGAAGAGTTCAATACACAGGTCAACGAGGTCCGGGACGAAATCAGCAAAGTCGTCATCCTGAATGACGAGACATGGGAAGGACTGAGGTGCCGGATATGTCCATCATGTGCGACCGCGATCCCCACCTGCTTCTGCTTATGCCTGGAGTGCGAGGCACACCTGATCTCCATCGGAAGATACTACATTCACATCAAATCCGATGACGAGGAGGACAACCAAAACCCCAACGTCTCTGGAGATGCCAGGCGTGCACAGGAAGAAGCTAACCACGATGCGGCAGCACAGGAGGATGAGGACGAAGCGGAGGAAGTTCCGGGAGAAGATGACGACATGGACACGCAAGGATAAACATCCGGCTATGCGTCAGAAGAAGAAGACGGCGGTTGGCATTACCGCGACACCGATCTGACGTCACGGGACATTATAAGTTCCCAACGGATGGCGATCTGCCTTGACGAGCCGCGTGAGGCTCAGTACCTGGCAGGATTTATCGCACTCCAGCTGTCCAAGATGTGGGGGATGTTTGAAGGTGGTGAGGAGAGAACGATGAATGCCGGACTCGAAGGGAATCCGGGCTGCCCTTATCACAATGACTTCAGGAGGTACCCCAACATCACCGAGCATGATCAGGAAGGTATACTCTTGCCATCAACAATAACGAAGATTTCTCAATCGGAGAATGTTCGGACAAGAGCCTTCCGATCGGTTGAGGAGCGTGACGAATATATTCGTATGATGGTGAACAAATGCGAGGGACGATACACATTCTACAAGCTGTGGATTGCAGCAAGAATCCTCGATGTCACCAAGGAAGAAATGAAGCTCCTGGTCAAGGACCGAGTGCACCCGGTGGGTGATATTATTTTCAGATGTTTTGCACTAGCTTTCAACTGCAAGTATATATCATTCGAGAGGGATGGCCTAAACCTTGGCAAGCATGGTTACGCGGTCAACGTGAGCGCCATCATCTCGGCCATCGACCCGAACAAATGCGACACACCCCTGCTGGATTGGTGCCTTCGTAAAGGGCACTGGTTGCCAGAGGACTACAACAAGAAGTGTGTCCGGGCACGAGAAGCCCAGAAGAACTTGGACGAGGAGTTCCGCCGACGTACCCATAGGCTGTCCATTGGGGACAGGTATGCTTCGTGAAGATGATGATTGCGGTACGATGTGGGCCAGTCCCCATCTGTTACCTGCGTCACATCGACACTGTTTCGGTGGAACGACTTATGTCATGATTTATATTCATGTGTCCAAGATGATTGGGTGTGTACATGGTTACATATTCCGATGACTATGACGCTCTGGATATTCATGGATGGAACTATTACCTTATAGATGATATCTTTTCATTATTTATGCATTGTCCATGGTATCTGGAATGGCTATAATTTGCATTGATTACTCACCGATGTTTCTTTGCCGGGGATATGCAGACCGATCACAAGCGGGCGCGCATGGTGGACATTTGTGGCCAACCCATTTATGGATGACAGCTGCGCGATGCGCAAATGCGGCAGCTGGAATGTTCACTGGCGGTCAAATGACGCGACGATTGTGTATTATATACACCTGCATATGGATGTGTGCTTCGATTGGAGGATGAATGTTTCACTTTTCGTACAATCGAACCCGGCATGTTTCACAACGAATGAACGGTGTAGTGATAGCAAGTAAAAGAATGCACGACACGATTTCGTAGTTGAAGCCGTGGCCAGTGTAACGTTTTGTGGTGTTTGGACCGCATGATGAACAATGCGACCCAAATGGGGGATGTTAAAACCCTCTAGGCCCCGTGCCGAAATTGGGTAGCTGTTCTGAGGTCATTGTTGGTGTTGCTTCCCAAGTTCCATTGATCGCCATTTGGCTCAAGACACATTTGAGGTTCAAGATCTGATGTGTGACTGCAGACCTCCGTGATCGGCATTAAGAGCAAAACAACTGCTTGCGCCGCATTGTCAGGACTACTGTTGTAACCATCATTCCTTCTCCCTTACAACGTTTACACGGGTTCGGCTATAACGGCATCGTCCGTATACACCTTTCTACGTGGTTGGTATTAAAGCTTGAGGTTCGGTGCCACAGCGTCCCAGCGGGCGTCCCCTTTGCGCTCTTTGACATTTGATATGTTCTTCCGCAATCCCCAATTGTACTGCCATTCTACTCCACCCCAGCGGTTCCGAAGCATCGCTCGAATTCTCTTACCACCGGGCATCTGCAATGTCCGTGCCTCTGCCGGCGCGGAAATCTCAGACTCCTTACCCTTGGGATCTTCTTCTTTCCTTTTGCCACCGCCCTTCACCTCGGCCTTCTCTTCCTTGGTGTAATATTTACTCATCATCTTCCATTCTTCAGGAGTGAACTCTGGAGGTCTCGATGTCTTCATTAGCCTGATTCCGTCCTTCCCGACAGGATACGGTCTCCCGGCCTTGTCGATCTTAACCTCCTTGCCATCGTCGTTGACGTACGTGATACCATCCCCGGGTAGCCCAATTGACACGTGTGGAAGGTCGGACTTCGCAACCTTTTCATCGCCCTTAGGGTGTCCATCTCCTTTCCCTTTTGAGGAGCTCGGTCTAGCATCTTCTTCTCCTGCATGATCCCCCCGATCTCCGGCGATTACCTCCGGGCCATCGTCGAGCAGTAGACCAGCGATCTGATCGTCTTCATCGTCAAGCAGTCGCTTCTCGTCACTCTGCAGCAATTCAGGCTCGTAGTCCTCATCCTCGATCAGGCGGTCACGTGCATCCAGACCGATTGCATCGATAGACATCTCTATTCCTTCCAAAGTCTCGTTGGCAACCTTGTACTTCTGTTGTTTTGGGAATGTCAGAGGAGATTTCAGGATCATCCTCTCCGTCTGATGTGGCATTCTCAACCGAGGTGGAACCTTTGCCTTCTTGATGTTCAGCTCTGCACCCGCAAATGCAGTAAGTGCCCAAGCACGATACTTGTTTGCCCAATGCATACCGGTGCTCAACACATATCCAGCAAATATACCAGTTTCCCCTCTCGGCGCGAACTTCTCCCTCTTTCCCCCTCGTGCTTCGCTCGGCTTGAAGTCCACTAGCGCACCAAAAGGTATCTTCTCGCCCTTGAACTCCTCGCCATGCAGCCTCATCCATGCACTCGATCCGTTCACCTCATCGATGTTCATGAGATGGCACAGAGTGGTGATGGCCTGCACCCAATAACACGTGGGTAGACCGGCATGTACTAGACAAGCCGAAGTCTGGTCAATGATGAATTGATTTGTTCTTTCAGCAAGGGAATTGTTCTGCGGCCGTCCAGGCAGCGTTAGGTCGTGGTTCAGCTTCAGCTCCACGCACGCATTGATCAGTTCCGGGCCGTCATCTGAATATACCTGCTTGATTTTCCTCCTCCCGCAGAAGTGCTTGATAGCCCTGACGACTGAGTCAGTGTCTCTTCTCGCGGTGGGATAAGCCATGATAATTCCGGTATATATGTCCCGGATGATGAGCGCGTACCTGCCTTCCATTTCATGATCTCCTGATGCCGTCACAAAGTCGAACGTCACCAGGTCACCGAACGTCTTCACTTCTCTTTTGAATGCTCCCGTTCGTGATCTGAAGTGTCTCATCTTTGCCTTGACGCATGATTCGCAGAAGGGATTTCGGTATCTGTGTGTAAGCAAATGAGCTATGGAGTTGGCGTCCTTCTTGAGGACTCCCACTTTCCTCTTTATTGATGATCCTTCGTACACGTCTACTTCGATTCCGGCATCTGGATCATCTTCATCAACCTCTTCCTCGTGAGCTTCGGCATCACCATGTCGATGCGGGACTGACCCAACATCTACAGGTATATCCTCAGCCACGGGAGGCGGACGTACCGGACCGGCTCCTCCGGGTGGCCCGAAGTCGAATGCCCCGTCGTGGTGTTCGCCCTCGGCCTCTGCGGACTCACCGACAGCGGCGGATGTGACGTCGTTCTCATCGTCACCTCCCTGATCTGCCTCGTCGTTCGTTACCATCGCCAATACTTCCGAAAAGTGCTCCTTGAGGTCGTCTATCGTAGGGCGATGCCTGTTACTCCGAAGTTTACCATCACTCACTAGGTACGGGATGTCGTCCTTGACCTGCAAGTGCACGAATCCCTTCTTTGGCGTAACCATGAAAGGTAGTTTACCAGGCATCCAGTGAAATGCATAACCCATCTTCATGCATCTCCTCCCCACTGACAATACCGTGGGTGTCTCATCCAATACATGCGGCTCGACAGTCTCGTCCAACTCGTCCACGACTTTCTTGGCCACATCAGATGTGGAAGTGGAACCATTCGCGGTCTGGAACACGATCTCGTCGTCATCTTTCACGATGTCGACACCCAGGCTCTTCGCCTTGGCTCTTCCAATGAGATCATGACCACATCCGGTGTCCATCAACCATTTCCCCCGTTTGCTGATGCACGTTGACATGGCGAAAACGTTCTTCGGCATACCATGCTGCTTCTTCCAGTCGACAGCCGATTCCTTGATCTCGTCCTTGTTCCGATCATACTCGAACATTATGCTGCTCTCCTTGGTCACCGGGAAGTAGTGCTTCTTATATACATCATTCACCACTTCTCTCAGTATCTTCGCACGTATCAATGATCGTTGGACTTGGTAGGCTGATAATTCACGATGATCACTGCTTTTGAACTTCTTCTCGTCGACGTACACGTACTGATAAGGCTCATTCTCATTGTCCTCATAACCGTACCATTCCCCTTTTCGTTCCCATTGCTTTCTCTCGCCTTCGAGGTAGGTGATCTCCCCATTCTCGTCGACGTCGAGCACTTCCTTGAACCACACCATTTTCTCGGGGATCTCGGACTCGCCAGACCATCTCGATGATTCGCTCATCGCGTCGTCATCGTGCTCGTGGTAGACAGTCTCGGCTTCGTCCGGTTCGACCTGATCAACGTCTTTCTTGAAGCTTACCTTCCCTGCAGGAGCCGATTGCTTCAGGACTATCGCGGGCATTGCGATGGCCCTCCTCGCAATGGCTGGCGCTGCGGCTTTGGTGGCAGCCTTCGACTTGGCTTGCGCCTTGTCATTTGACGTTGCTGGAGCTGAATTGTTCTTGATGAGCTCATGCCTGTACTTACAAGCGCTTCCCCTATCGCACTTCCCCTTCTGAAACGCGAAGCATGCTCCATCATCCCTCTTTGGTGACGATGATCTGGACTTGGATATGCCCTTTCCTTTCCCCTTGGACATGCTCTCCAACTTATGCTCCGTCTTCTTGCTGTGGGAAAAAGCGCATTCATTCCCTTTCACGCACCCCTTCGCCGATTTGAAGTGGTACCAGCAGGGGTTATCCTTGCTTCCGCCCGGACTCTTGCCTCTGTCGCTGGCACCGTCGGACTTGCCGTTCTTGCCAGCGTGGCCCGTTGCCTTGGCTTTTGGGAGCACAGGAGCGGCATCAGGTCCACCGGGTTTCCCCTTTCTGCCCTTGCCACCCTGGTTCTCCTGTTTGCCAGTTGCTGGAGCCGCATCCTTCCCGCCTGACTTCATCATCGACTTGACCGATTTCTCCTTCATGTCGAGCATCAGGTCTTCCCGCTGCCTTGATCTGATAGTCGATCAACGCCAATAAGAATTCATACGTCTTCTGAGGATGCTTGTCCGGTAGTCTATGGTAGGCATTGAGGCCGAACTCCATCTTCTTGCTCCCTTTGATCTTCCTGTAAAGGATGTCTCTGAGAGCCAGCTTACTGGGTCTGTCCTCGCTCCTCATATTCAGCAGCAAATCATACCATTTGTTCCTGAACATGACCAAGTTCTTGTCGCCAGGAAAGTCAAGGTTGAATAGATGCTCGATGTGGTAGACAAGATCCGTTCTATCGGAAGTTCTGAATGATTGCATAACTAATGCCACCAACTCTCGTCCCTTCACGATCACCCCTTGTTGAAGTCGTAGTTCAGAGTGTCGTGTAGCATCGAGGTATACGTCCTTGGCTTCGTCAGGTGCTTGTTTCAGCATGTTCTGCATGCCCATGGCCATCTTAATATCTATCGTAGCAAATCTGTCGCCACCTGAATCGCTAAGCAAGTCCAGGTCTGGGTTCAACCCAAGAGCCTGCTCCAGCCATTTCGTCCATGCGTCGGTATCTGGATCTGCACATGCGCTCAGAACATTCATCAGCAGTTGCATCTTCCAGGTATCAAGTTGATGGATCTTTGGCCAGGCCGGAATAGATACTCTCTCGGCCTCTTTCCTCAAGATTCTCGGTCGATCATTCTTGATCTCTCGGTTATCTCTCGATCTCCTTCGTCTCCTCCGTGTCCGATCGTCTTCTTCCTCTTCTTCTTCCTCGTCTTCTTCATCTCCTTCGTCGTCGTCATCCTCATCCTCATCATCGGGTGGATCATCCGGAAGTCCTCCTCCGCCACCAGCGAGGCTCAACTGACGTCGACCCGCTCCCTGCCCATTCCCATTGGGCGGGAATCCACCGTAATCCAATGGGGGCGTAGTACCGTTGTTTCACCCCCCATCACCACCACCAGTCGTAGTAGTGGATTGTGGGACATGCCCAACAACCCCTTGCATCTGGGATGGGTGTACATCGATCATTGGATCACCGAAAGACGGAAAGAGGATCGAACCTGGCATCAGCGACGAATTAGGGATTTGATTTGAAGACGATGACGGGACTGACCCAGCCACCTTCTTGTCTATCCTATTCGAATTAGCCTGGGTTCCTCCCTCAACGCGTTTCACTACTGCTCGTTCACGATGTCCATCTTTGCTGCTGGAGGCTTCCTGTATCTCCAGCTTCTTGTGTGCACGTAGTTCCTCGTTGTCAGCATCGAGTTGGCGTACAAAACTCTCTTCTTGCTTGAGCGTCGCCTCTCTTACCTTCAGTTGTCTCTGAAGCTCATGCATCTCCTCGAGGTACTCATCGTACATTCCCTTAGCTGTCAATCTCCAGTACTCAGCCTCCTTCGACTTCTCGTCCAGCGTGCACCGTTCCTCTTGTTTCTCTTCTTTGACCTGGGCTAACTCCAAGATCGCATCCTGACGATGACCACCTTCGACAGCAATCATCTGGTCCTTCATCGACACGTCGGACTCATACTGTTTGACGATCTCTTCTTTTTCGCGAAGCAAGCAATCTGCTCTCTTCGATTCCTGTTCCGCAAATACTGTACCGTCATTCAGCCTCGCCATCAGCTGTTCCCTGGAGTCCTCCAAAGAGTACGTCTCGGGGCGCTTGACGAGTGCATGCTCCAACTGTGATTTCAGACTTTGGACCATCTCCTCCTCGTTGAACTTCTCGATAGATGTAGAAGAATCTATGCCTCTGATCTGTTGCTGATAAGCTGATATCTGTTGTGAAGCCTCACGGTGTATCTGATTTGCACGTATAGCTGATTCCTGCGCGGCCGACTTCTCGCTTGCCATGTAGGATTTCATCAATGCAATTTCCCGCTTCTGCTCCATGATAGTTCCTTCAGCTTGCCTCATCTGTTGCATTATAATATTCGACTCCATGTCTTTCTTCTCCCCGTACTGAAAGGCGTTCATTTCCACCTTGCGCATCTGTTGGGCTTCTTCCTCAAACTTGCGCCATGCCTCAGCCATGTGGTGTTGGTGGTGACTCACTAGATGTCCCGACTGCTTGCTGGCAATCTCGCATCGTCTTTCCAGCTCCTGGATCCGGATGGTGCTTCCATAGTCCTCTTGGTTAAGATTCGCCATTGCTGCCGACATTTCATCAAGTGTCTTTTGATATTCCCCGATCTCCAACTCCATCTTATTCTTCTCTTTGATCACGGCGCGAAAATCTGCACTGGTGGGTGATTTTGACCTCCCACCCTTCGACGTCGATCTCACGCCCTTCTGCGATGTCCGTGGTGTCGCAGGCGATGATGATGATCTTCTCGGTGGGGATTCTCTTTTCTTCGACTCCTGATGAACATCGATCTGCTTCCATGATCTTGTGGGAGTAGATATGTCGCTGAATAGCGCGGAACCTCCGCTCCCATGTTCGTCCTGTGAATCTGCAACCATATCCATCACCGCAGGAAGAGCCATCAATCCATTGGATCCCTCTGAGCTGCTGTTCCCAAAAGTTGCAGTACTTGGGCTCGCCGAAGACGCCATTGTACTGTGTAGGTTATCGTTCCTTTATTGTCCCTGTACCCGCAATAAACCAGCTGTCTCCCAGTCCAGTGTAGAGCTTGTAGTTACGGCTGATAACCTGTCAAGAGACGGCAAGGTGACGTCCCGTGGGACGCTATGCACCGAACCCTCAAGCTGGAATACCAACCACGTAGAAAGGTGTATACGGACGATGCCGTTATAGCCGAACCCGTGTAAACGTTGTAAGGGAGAAGGAATGATAGTTACAACAGTAGTCCTGACAAATGCAGCGCAAGCGAAGTGTTTTCGCTCTCAATGCCGATCACGTAAGTATGCAGTCACACATCAGATCTTGAACCTCAATTGTGGTCTTGAGAGCCAAAAATGGCTATCAAATGGAAACTTGGGAAGCAAACACCAACAAGGACCTCAAACTGCTACCCAATTTCGCACGGGCCTAGAGGTTTTTAACAAAAATCCATCAGAGATCTAGAATCCGGCGGCGAGGGAGTAAGACAAAAGCGTTTCAGAAAATGCAACACTAGATCTAAAGACAAAACCGTTCAGAAATCACATCAGAGATCTAGAGATCCGGCGGCGAGGGAGTTAGACAAAAGCGTTCAGAATTCACACTAGAGCTATAGAGATCCAACGGCAAATGAGTTAGACAAAACCGTTCAGGAATCACATCAGAGATCTAGAGATCCGGCGGCGAGGGAGTTAGACAAAAGCGTTCAGAATTCGCACTAGAGCTATAGAGATCCAACGGCAAATGAGTTGGACAAAACCTTTCAGAAATCACATCAGAGATCTAGAGATCCGGCGGCGAGGGAGTTAGACAAAAGCGTTCAGAATTCACACAAGCTATAGAGATCCAACGGCAAATGAGTTAGACAAAACCGTTCAGAAATCACGTCAGAGATCTAGAGATCCGGCGGCGAGGGAGTTAGACAAAAGCGATCAGAATTCACACTAGAGCTATAGAGATCCAACGGCAAATGAGTTAGACAAAACCGTTCAGAAATCTCATCAGAGATCTAGAGATCCGGCGGCGAGGGAGTTAGACAAAAGCGTTCAGAATTCACACTAGAGCTATAGAGATCCAACGGCAAATGAGTTAGACAAAACCGTTCAGAAATCACATCAGAGATCTAGAGATCCGGCGGCGCGGGAGTTAGACAAAAGCGTTCAGAATTCACACTAGAGCTATAGAGATCCAACGGCAAATGAGTTAGCCAAAACCGTTCAGAAATCACGTCAGAGATCTAGAGATCCGGCGGCGAGGGAGTTAGACAAAAGCGTTCAGAATTCACACTAGAGCTATAGAGATCCAACGGCAAATGAGTTAGAGAAAACCGTTCAGAAATCACATCAGAGATCTAGAGATCCGGCGGCGAGGCAGTTAGACAAAAGCGTTCAGAATTCACACTAGAGCTATAGAGATCCAACGGCAAGTGAGTTAGACAAAGCCGTTCAGAAATCACGTCAGAGATCTAGAGATCCGGCGGCGAGGGAGTTAGACAAAAGCGTTCAGAAATCACACTAGAGCTATAGAGATACAACGGCAAATGAGTTAGACAAAACCGTTCAGAAATCACATCAGAGATCTAGAGATCCGGCGGCGAGGGAGTTAGACAAAAAGCGTTCAGAATTCACACTAGAGCTATAGAGATCCAACGGCAAATGAGTTAGACAAAACCGTTCAGAAATCACGTCAGAGATCTAGAGATCCGGCGGCGAGGGAGTTAGACAAAAGCGTTCAGAATTCACACTAGAGCTATAGAGATCCAACGGCAAATGAGTTAGAGAAATCCGTTCAGAAATCACAGCAGAGATCTAGAGATCCGGCGGCGAGGGAGTTAGACAAAAGCGTTCAGAATTCACACTAGAGCTATAGAGATCCAACGGCAAATGAGTTAGACAAAGCCGTTCAGAAATCACGTCCGAGATCTAGAGATCCGGCGGCGAGGGAGTTAGACAAAAGCGTTCAGAATTCACACTAGAGCTATAGAGATCCAACGGCAAATGAGTTAGACAAAACCGTTCAGAAATCATGTCAGAGATCTAGAGATCCGGCGGCGAGGGAGTTAGACAAAAGCGCTCAGAATTCACACTAGAGCTATAGAGATCCAACGGCAAATGAGTTAGACAAAACCGTTCAGAAATCACATCAGAGATCTAGAGATCCGGCGGCGAGGGAGTTAGCCAAAAGCGTTCAGAATTCACACTAGAGCTATAGAGATCCAACGGCAAATGAGTTAGACAAAACCGTTCAGAAATCACGTCAGAGATCTAGAGATCCGGCGGCGAGGGAGTTAGACAAAAGCGTTCAGAATTCACACTAGAGCTATAGAGATCCAACGGCAAATGAGTTAGACAAAACCGTTCAGAAATCACGTCAGAGATCTAGAGATCCGGCGGCGAGGGAGTTAGACAAAAGCGTTCAGAATTCACACTAGAGCTATAGAGATCCAACGGCAAATGAGTTAGACAAAACCGTTCAGAAATCACGTCAGAGATCTAGAGATCCGGCGGCGAGGGAGTTAGACAAAAGCGTTCAGAATTCACACTAGAGCTATAGAGATCCAACGGCAAATGAGTTAGACAAAACCGTTCAGAAATCACGTCAGAGATCTAGAGATCCGGCGGCGAGGGAGTTAGACAAAAGCGTTCAGAATTCACACTGGAGCTATAGAGATCCAACGGCAAATGAGTTAGACAAAACCGTTCAGAAACCACATCAGAGATCTAGAGATCCGGCGGCGAGGGAGTTAGACAAAAGCGTTCAGAATTCACACTAGAGCTATAGAGATCCAACGGCAAATGAGTTAGACAAAACCGTTCAGAAATCACGTCAGAGATCAAGAGATCCGGCGGCGAGGGAGTTAGACAAAAGCGTTCAGAATTCACACTAATTAGAGCTATAGAGATCCAACGGCAAATGAGTTAGACAAAACCGTTCAGAAATCACGTCAGAGATCTAGAGACCCGGCGGCGAGGGAGTTAGACAAAAGCGTTCAGAATTCACACTAGAGCTATAGAGATCCAACGGCAAATGAGTTAGACAAAGCCGTTCAGAAATCACATCAGAGATCTAGAGATCCGGCGGCGAGGGATTTAGACAAAAGCGTTCAGAATTCACACTAGAGCTATAGAGATCCAACGGCAAATGAGTTAGATTAGCAGAAGAGAGAAGAGAAAAAACAGTGCCAAACGCGTTCAGAAATCACATCAGAGATCTAGAGATCCGGCGGCGAGGGAGTTAGACAAAAGCGTTCAGAATTCACACTAGAGCTATAGAGATCCAACGGCAAATGAGTTAGACAAAAACGTTCAGAAATCACGTCAGAGATCTAAAGATCCGGCGGCGAGGGAGTTAGACAAAAGCGTTCAGAATTCACACTAGAGCTATAGAGATCCAACGGCAAATGAGTTAGACAAAACCGTTCAGAAATCACGTCAGGGATCTAGAGATACGGCGGCGAGGGAGTTAGACAAAAGCGTTCAGAATTCACACTAGAGCTATAGAGATCCAACGGCAAATGAGTTAGACAAAACCGTTCAGAAATCACATCAGAGATCTAGAGATCCGGCGGCGAGGGAGTTAGACAAAGGCGTTCAGAATTCACACTAGAGCTATAGAGATCCAACGGCAAATGAGTTAGACAAAACCGTTCAGAAATCACGTCAGAGATATAGAGATCCGGCGGCGAGGGAGTTAGACAAAAGCGTTCAGAATTCACACTAGAGCTATAGAGATCCAACGGCAAATGAGTTAGACAAAACCGTTCAGAAATCACAAAAGAGATCTAGAGATCCGGCGGCGAGGGAGTTAGACAAAAGCGTTCAGAATTCACACTAGAGCTATAGAGATCCAACGGCAAACGAATTAGACAAAACCGTTCAGAAATCACATCAGAGATCTAGAGATCCGGCGGCGAGGGAGTTAGACAAAAGCGTTCAGAATTCACACTAGAGCTATAGAGATCCAACGGCAAATGAGTTAGACAAAACCGTTCAGAAATCACATCAGAGATCTACAGATCCGGCGGCGAGGGAGTTAGACAAAAGCGTTCAGAATTCACACTAGAGCTATAGAGATCCAACGGCAAATGAGTTAGACAAAAACCGTTCAGAAATCACGTCAAAGATCTAGAGATCCGGCGGCGAGGGAGTTAGACAAAAGCGTTCAGAATTCACACTAGAGCTATAGAGATCCAACGGCAAATGAGTTAGACAAAACCGTTCAGAAAACACGTCAGAGATCTAGCGATCCGGCGGCGAGGGAGTTAGACAAAAGCGTTCAGAATTCACACTAGAGCTATAGAGATCCAACGGCAAATGAGTTAGACAAAACCGTTCAGAAATCACGTCAGAGATCTAGAGATCCGGCGGCGAGGGAGTTAGACAAAAGCGTTCAGAATTCACACTAGAGCTATAGAGACTCAACGGCAAATGAGTTAGACAAAGCCGTTCAGAAATCACGTCAGAGATCTAGAGATCCGGCGGCGAGGGAGTTAGACAAAAGCGTTCAGAATTCACACTAGAGCTATAGAGATCCAACGGCAAATGAGTTAGACAAAACCGTTCAGAAATCACATCAGAGATCTAGAGATCCGGCGGCGCGGGGGTTAGACAAAGGCGTTCAGAATTCACACTAGAGCTATAGAGATCCAACGGCAAATGAGTTAGACAAAACCGTTCAGAAATCACATCAGAGATCTAGAGATCCGGCGGCGAGGGAGTTAGACAAAAGTGTTCAGAATTCACACTAGAGCTATAGAGATCCAACGGCAAATGGGTTAGACAAACCGTTCAGAAATCACACTGGTATAGAGATCCTAACGGCAAATGCGCTAGGACAAGCGTTTCAGAACTACAACAGAGATCTAGAGATCCGGCGGCGAGGGAGTTAGACAAACGCGTTCAGAATTCACACTAGAGCTATAGAGATCCAACGGCAAATGAGTTAGACAAAACCGTTCAGAAATCACATCAGAGATCTAGAGATCCGGCGGCGAGGGAGTTAGACAAAAGCGTTCAGAGTTCACACTAGAGCTATAGAGATCCAACGGCAAATGAGTTAGACAAAACCGTTCAGAAATCACGTCAGAGATCTAGAGATCCGGCGGCGAGGGAGTTAGACAAAAGCGTTCAGAATTCACACTAGAGCTATAGAGATCCAACCGCAAATGAGTTAGACAAAACCGTTCAGAAATCACATCAGAGATCTAGAGATCCGGCGGCGAGGGAGTTAGACAAAAGCGTTCAGAATTCACACTAGAGCTATAGAGATCCAAGGGCAAATGAGTTAGACAAAACCGTTCAGAAATCACGTCAGAGATCTAGAGATCCGGCGGCGAGGGAGTGAGACAAAAGCGTTCAGAATTCACACTAGAGCTATAGAGATCCAACGGCAAACGCGTTAGACAAAGCCTTTCTGAAATCACATCGGAGATCTAGAGATCCGGCGGCGAGGGAGTTAGACAAAAGCGTTCAGAAATCACACTAGAGCTATAGAGATCCAACGGCAAATGAGTTAGACAAAACCGTTCAGAAATCACGTCAGAGATCTAGAGATACGGCGGCGAGGGAGTTAGACAAAAGCGTTCAGAATTCACACTAGAGCTATAGAGATCCAACGGCAAATGAGTTAGTCAAAACCGTTCAGAAATCACGTCAGAGATCTAGAGATCCGGCGGCGAGGGAGTTAGACAAAAGCGTTCAGAATTCACACTAGAGCTATAGAGATCCAACGGCAATTGAGTTAGACAAAACCGTTCAGAAATCACATCAGAGATCTAGAGATCCGGCGGCGAGGGAGTTAGGCAAAAGCGTTCAGAATTCACACTAGAGCTATAGAGATCCAACGGCAAATGAGTTAGACAAAGCCGTTCAGAAATCACGTCAGAGATCTAGAGATCCGGCGGCGAGGGAGTTAGACAAAAGCGTTCAGAATTCACACTAGAGCTATAGAGATCCAACGGCAAATGAGTTAGACAAACACGTTCAGAAATCACGTCAGAGATCTAGAGATCCGGCGGCGAGGGAGTTAGACAAAAGCGTTCAGAATTCACACTAGAGCTATAGAGATCCAACGGCAAATGCGTTAGACAAAACCGTTCAGAAATCACCTCAGAGATCTAGAGATCCGGCGGCGAGGGAGTTAGACAAAAGCGTTCAGAATTCACACTAGAGCTATAGAGATCCAACGGCAAATGAGTTAGACAAAACCGTTCAGAAATCACGTCAGAGATCTAGAGATCCGGCGGCGAGGGAGTTAGACAAAATTTCAGAATTCACACTAGCGCTATAGAGATCCAACGGCAAATGAGTTAGACAAAACCGTTCAGAAATCACGTCAGAGATCTAGAGATCCGGCGGCGAGGGAGTTAGACAAAAGCGTTCAGAATTCACATTAGAGCTATAGAGATCCAACGGCAAATAAGTTAGATAAAGCCGTTCAGAAATCGCATCAGAGATCTAGAGATCCGGCGGCGAGGGAGTTAGACAAAAGCGTTCAGAATTCACACTAGAGCTATAGAGATCCAACGGCAAATGAGTTAGACAAAACCGTTCAGAAATCACGTCAGAGATCTAGAGATCCGGCGGCGAGGGAGTTAGACAAAAGCGTTCAGAATTCACACTAGAGCTATAGAGATCAACCGGCAAATGAGTTAGACAAAACCGTTCAGAAATCACATCAGAGATCTAGAGATCCGGCGGCGAGGGAGTTAGACAAAAGCGTTCAGAATTCACACTAGAGCTATAGAGATCCTCCGGCAAATGTGTTAGACAAAACCGTTCAGAAATCACATCAGAGATCTAGAGATCCGGCGGCGAGGGAGTTAGACAAAAGCGTTCAGAATTCACACTAGAGCTATAGAGATACAACGGCAAATGAGTTAGACAAAACCGTTCAGAAATCACCTCAGAGATCTAGAGATCCGGCGGCGAGGGAGTTAGACAAAAGCGTTCAGAATTCACACTAGAGCTATAGAGATCCTCCGGCAAATGAGTTAGACAAAACCGTTCAGAAATCACATCAGAGATCTAGAGATCCGGCGGCGAGGGAGTTAGACAAAAGCGTTCAGAATTCACACTAGAGCTATAGAGATCCAACGGCAAATGAGTCAGACAAAACCGTTCAGAAATCACGTCAGAGATCTAGAGATCCGGCGGCGAGGGAGTTCGACAAAAGCGTTCAGAATTCACACTAGAGCTATAGAGATCCAACGGCAAATGAGTTAGACAAAACCGTTCAGAAATCACGTCAGAGATCTAGAGATCCGGCGGCGAGGGAGTTAGACAAAGCGTTCAGAATTCACACTAGAGCTATAGAGATCCAACGGCAAATGAGTTAGACAAAACCGTTCAGAAATCACGTCAGAGATCTAGAGATCCGGCGGCAAGGGAGTTAGACAAAAGCGTTCAGAATTCACACTAGAGCTATAGAGATCCAACGGCAAATGATTTAGACAAAACCGTTCAGAAATCACATCAGAGATCTAGAGATCCGGCGGCGAGGGAGTTAGACAAAAGCGTTCAGAATTCACACTAGAGCTATAGAGATTCCGGTGGTTCCCTCCCCAACGGCAATATGAGTTAGACAAAACGTTCAGAATCACACCAGAGATCTAGAGATCGGCGATGTGTGAAGGGAGTTAGACTCAAAAGCGTTTCAGAATTTACATAGGAGCTATAGAGATATCCACGGCAAATGAGTAGACAAAACCGTTTCAGAAATCACGTCAGAGATCTAGAGATCGGCGGCGAGGCAAGTTAGACAAAAGCGTTCAGAACTCACCACTAGAAGCTATAGAGAATCCAACGGTCAAATAAGTTTAGACCAAACCGGTCACAAAATCACGTCCCAGAGATCTAGAGATTTTTTTCCGGGGGGGGGGGGGGCGGGCCAAGGGAGTTAGACAAAAGCGTTCAGAATTCACACTAGAGCTATAGCGATCCAACGGCAAATGAGTTAGACAAAACCGTTCAGAAATCACATCAGAGATCTAGAGATCCGGCGGCGAGGGAGTTAGACAAAAGCGTTCAGAATTCACACTAGAGCTATAGAGATCCAACGGCAAATGAGTTAGACAAAACCGGTCAGAAATCACGTCAGAGATCTAGAGATCCGGCGGCGAGGGAGTTAGACAAAAGCGTTCAGAATTCACACTAGAGCTATAGAGATCCAACGGCAAATGAGTTAGACAAAGCCGTTTAGAAATCACGTCAGAGATCTAGAGATCCGGCGGCGAGGCGAGGGAGTTAGACAAAAGCGTTCAGAATTCACACTAGAGCTATAGAGATCCAACGGCAAATGGGTTAGACAAAACCGTTCAGAAATCACGTCAGAGATCTAGATATCCGGCGGCGAGGGAGTTAGACAAAAGCGTTCAGAATTCACACTAGAGCTAAAGAGATCCAACGGCAAATGAGTTAGACAAAACCGTTCAGAAATCACGTCAGAGATCTAGAGATCCGGCGGCGAGGGAGTTAGACAAAAGCGTTCAGAATTCACACTAGAGCTATAGAGATCCAACGGCAAATGAGTTAGACAAAGCCGTTCAAAAATCACATCAGAGATCTAGAGATCCGGCGGCGAGGGAGTTAGACAAAAGCGTTCAGAATTCACACTAGAGCTATAGAGATCCAACGGCAAATGAGTTAGACAAAACCGTTCAGAAATCACGTCAGAGAGCTAGAGATCCGGCGGCGAGGGAGTTAGACAAAAGCGTTCAGAATTCACACTAGAGCTATAGAGATCCAACGGCAAATGAGTTAGACAAAGCCGTTCAGAAATCACGTCAGAGATCTAGAGATCCGGCGGCGAGGGAGTAAGACAAAAGCGTTCAGAATTCACACTAGAGCTATAGAGATCCAACGGCAAATGAGTTAAACAAAACCGTTCAGAAATCACAACAGAGATCTAGAGATCCGGCGGCGAGGGAGTTAGACAAAAGCGTTCAGAATTCACACTAGAGCTATAGAGATCCAACGGCAAATGAGTTAGACAAAAACCGTTCAGAAATCACGTCAAAGATCTAGAGATCCGGCGGCGAGGGAGTTAGACAAAAGCGTTCAGAATTCACACTAGAGCTATAGAGATCCAATGGCAAATGAGTTAGACAAAACCGTTCAGAAATCACGTCAGAGATCTAGAGATCCGGCGGCGAGGGAGTTAGACAAAAGCGTTCAAATTTCACACTAGAGCTATAGAGATCCAACGGCAAATGAGTTAGACAAAACCGTTCAGAAATCACATCAGAGATCTAGAGATCCGGCGGCGAGGGAGTTAGACAAAAGCGTTCAGAATTCACACTAGAGCTATAGAGATCCAACGGCAAATGAGTTAGACAAAACCGTTCAGGAATCACATCAGAGATCTAGAGATCCGGCGGCGAGGGAGTTAGACAAAAGCGTTCAGAATTCACACTAGAGCTATAGAGATCCAACGGCAAATGAGTTAGACAAAACAGTTCAGAAATCACGTCAGAGATCTAGAGATCCGGCGGCGAGGGAGTTAGACAAAAGCGTTCAGAATTCACACTAGAGCTATAGAGATCCAACGTCAAATGAGTTAGACAAAACCGTTCAGAAATCACATCAGAGATCTAGAGATCCGGCGGCGAGGGAGTTAGACAAAAGCGTTCAGAATTCACACTAGAGCTATAGAGATCCAACGGCAAATGAGTTAGACAAAGCCGTTCAGAAATCACGTCAGAGATCTAGAGACCCGGCGGCGAGGGAGTTAGACAAAAGCGTTCAGAATTCACACTAGAGCTATAGAGATCCAACGGTAAATGAGTTAGACAAAACCGTTCAGAAATCACATCAGAGATCTAGAGATCCGGCGGCGAGGGAGTTAGACAAAACGAGTTCGAAGAAAAGTTTCTACACTAAAAGCCATACTGAAGAGATAGCCACGCAAAGAAGTTTAGAGATCCGCCGACGGCGAGGGAGAGTCATTCACAGACAAAAGTCGTTCCAAGTAATTAGACAAGAGGGCTATATAGAGATCCAACGGCAAATGAGTTAGACAAAACCGTTCAGAATTCACGTCAGAGATCTAGAGATCCGGCGGCGAGGGAGTTAGACAAAAGCGTTCAGAATTCACACTAGAGCTATAGAGATCCAACGGCAAATGAGTTAGACAAAGCCGTTCAGAAATCACATCAGAGATCTAGAGATCCTGCGGCGAGGGAGTTAGACAAAAGCGTTCAGAATTCACACTAGAGCTATAGAGATCCAACGGCAAATGAGTTAGACAAAACCGTTCAGAATTCACATCAGAGATCTAGAGATCCGGCGGCGAGGGAGTTAAACAAAAGCGTTCAGAATTCACACTAGAGCTATAGAGATCCAACGGCAAATGAGTTAGACAAAACCGTTCAGAAATCACGTCAGAGATCTAGAGATCCGGCGGCGAGGGAGTTAGACAAAAGCGTTCAGAATTCACACTAGAGCTAAACAGATCCAACGGCAAATGAGTTAGACAAAACCGTTCAGAAATCACATCAGAGATCTAGAGATCCGGCGGCGAGGGAGTTAGACAAAAGCGTTCAGAATTCACACTAGAGCTATAGAGATCCAACGGCAAATGAGTTAGACAAAACCGTTCAGAAATCACCTCATAGATCTAGAGATCCGGCGGCGAGGGAGTTAGACAAAAGCGTTCAGAATTCACACTAGAGCTATAGAGATCCAACGGCAAATGAGATAGACAAAACCGTTCAGAAATCACGTCAGAGATCTAGAGATCCGGCGGCGAGGGAGTTAGACAAAAGCGTTCAGAATTCACACAAGAGCTATAGAGATCCAACGGCAAATGAGTTAGACAAAACCGTTCAGAACTCACGTCAGAGATCTAGAGATCCGGCGGCGAAGGAGTTAGACAAAAGCGTTCAGAATTCACACTAGAGCTATAGAGATCCAACGGCAAATGAGTTAGACAAAACCGTTCAGAAATCACATCAGAGATCTAGAGATCCGGCGAGGGAGTTAGACAAAAGCGTTCAGAATTCACACTAGAGCTATAGAGATCCAACGGCAAATGAGTTAGACAAAACCGTTCAGAAATCACGTCAGAGATCTAGAGATCCGGCGGCGAGGGAGTTAGACAAAAGCGTTCAGAATTCACACTAGAAGCTATAGAGATCCAACGGCAAATGAGTTAGACAAAACCGTTCAGAAATCACGTCAGAGATCTAGAGATCCGGCGGCGAGGGAGTTAGACAAAAGCGTTCAGAATTCACACTAGAGCTATAGAGATCCAACGGCAAATGAGTTAGACAAAACCGTTCAAAAATCACGTCAGAGATCTAGAGATCCGGCGGCGAGGGAGTTAGACAAAAGCGTTCAAAATTCACACTAGAGCTATAGAGATCCAACGGCAAATGAGTTAGACAAAGCCGTTCAGAAATCACATCAGAGATCTAGAGATCCGGCGGCGAGGGAGTTTAGACATAGAGCTATAGAGATATTCACACTATGAGCTATAGAGATCCGTCCAAGAGACGGCAAGGTGACGTCCCGTGGGACGCTATGCACCGAACCCTCAAGCTGTAATACCAACCACGTAGAAAGGTGTATACGGACGATGCCGTTATAGCCGAACCCGTGTAAACGATGTAAGGGAGAAGGAATGATAGTTACAACAGTAGTCCTGACAAATGCAGCGCAAGCGAAGTGTTTTCGCTCTCAATGCCGATCACGTATGTATGCAGTCACACATCAGATCTTGAACCTCAATTGTGTCTTGAGCCATGAGCCAAATGGCGATCAATGGAACTTGGGAAGCAACACCAACAAGGACCTCAGAACAGCTACCCAATTTCGGCACGGGGCCTAGAGGGTTTTAACATCCCCCGTTTGGGTCGCATTGTTCATCATGCGGTCCAAACACCACAAAACGTTCCACTGGCCACGGCTTCAACTACGAAATCGTGTCGTGCATTCTTTTACTTGCTATCACTACACCGTTCATTCGCTGTGAAACATGCCGGGTTCGATTGTACGAAAAGTGAACATTCATCCTCCAATCGAAGCACACATCCATATGCAGGTGTATATAATACACTATTGTCACGTCACTTGACCGCCAGTGAACATCCCAGCTGCCGCATTTGCGCATCGCGCAGCTGTCATCCATAAATGGGTTGGCCGCAAAAGTCCACCAGAGGCGCCCGCTTGTAATCGGTCTGCATATTTCCGGCAAAGAAACATCGGTGAGTAATCAATGCAAATCATAGCCATTCCAGATACCATGGACAATGCATAAATAATGAAAAGATAACATCTATAAGGTAATAGTTCCATCCATGAATATCCAGAGCGTCATAGTCATCGGAATATGTAACCATGTACACACCCAATCATCTTGGACACATGAATATAAATCATGACATAAGTCGTTCCACCGAAACAGTGTCGATGTGACGCAAGTAACAGATGGGGACTGACCCACATCGTACCGCAATCAGCATCTTCACGAAGCATACCTGTCCCCGATGGACAGCCTATGGGTACGTCGGCGGAACTCCTCGTCCAAGTTCTTCTGGGCTTCTCGTGCCCGGACACACTTCTTGTTGTAGTCCAGGGGTGTATCGCATTTGTTCGGGTCGATGGCCGAGATGATGGCGCTCACGTTGACCGTGTAACCATTCTTGCCAAGGTTCAGGCCATCCCTCACGAATGATATATACTTACAGTTGAAAGCTAGTGCAAAGCATCTGAAAATAATATCACCCACCGGGTGCACTCGGTCCTTGACCAGGAGCTTCATTTCTTCCTTGGTGACATCGAGGATTCTCGCTGCAATCCACAGCTTGTAGAATGTGTAAAGTCCATCGCATTTGCACACCATCATACGAATATAATCTTCACGCTCCTCAACCGATCGGAAGGATCTCGACCGAACATTCTCCGACTGAGAAATTTTCTTCGCAGTTGATGGTAAGAGTATACCTTCCTGATCCTGATCGGTGATGTTGGGGTACCTCTTGAAGTCATTGTGATAAGGGCAGCCCGGCCTCCCTTCGAGTCCGGCATTCATCGTTCTCTCCTCACCACCTTCAAACATCCCCCACATCTTGGACAGCTGGAGTGCGATAAATCCTGCCATGTTCTGAGCCTCACGCGGCTCGTCAAGGCAGATCGCCATCCGTTGGGAACTTATAATGTCCCGTGACGCCAGATCGGTGTCGCGGTAATGCCAACCGCTGTCTTCTTCTTCTGACGCATAGCCGGATGTATATCCTTGCGTGTCCATGTCGTCATCTCCTCCCGGAACTTCCTCCGCTTCGTCTTCATCCTCCTGTGCTGCCGCATCGTGGTTAGCTTCTTCCTGTGCACGCCTGGCATCTCCAGAGACGTTGGGGTTTTGGTTGTCCTCCTCGTCATCGGAGTTGACGTGAATGTAGTATCTTCCGATGGAGATCAGTTGTGCCTCGCACTCCAGGCATAAGCAGAAGCAGGTGGGGATCGCGGTCGCACATGATGGACATATCCGGCACCTCAGTCCTTCCCATGTCTCATCATTCAGGACGACTTTGCTGATTTCGTCCCGGACCTCGTTGACCTGTGCATTGAACTCCTCCCTTGTTGATTCGATAGAGTTCGCAGGCACGATTAACCATGTCAACGATGTAGTGCAGATTATCGGCACCTGTCTCAGTCTCCGTCATCCTCTCGCTGATCTTTGTGACGTTCTGGAGGAACATCGCTGCCGACTCTTGGGATGAGTTGACAAAGCCAGGGCAAATCTCGTTCTCCACACACTTCGAGTACGCTCTCTTGACGTCAGCGTACTCCAGGCGCTTCCCTCCGTTGCTTTTGCCAATCCAAATGGACTTGACCTCATAGAACGGGATCACGTCGAAGACCATGAAAGTCCCATTAGCCGCGACTCCAGCTCCATACCGAGCGAGGGTTGCACTGGGAATGTAGATGATCGCAATCGGATCCCCTCTCCTCACGTTCCGCAGCGTTGTCTTCGTCGCCACATTCATCTCATCCCATGGAGCAAACGCCCCGAAGTGCAGTGCTAGCCTGTTGCCGCCATCGATTCCGCCGGGGACTAACCCACAGCGTACGATGCTTGGCAGGTTTTCCACATACGTCAAATGGAATGCTCCTCCGAGAGAATCACCCATTCTTGCGGAATACCTATTCGCCAGTGCGGATGAGCTCATGAATCCAAAATCACTGTGACCGGTTGTGACTCGGATGCACCAAGGTCTGTACCATCCATCGCATCTGTTGAACATCCTGTCGATGTCGTCCCGATCCATGCCAGCTTTGGTCATTTCCTCCCTGGCCGCCCTCGTGTCGTTCGGGTTCATGATGCTCGGAAACCTTGCTGCCAGAACCTGGAATCTCGATTTTCTGCTTCCGGATTCCTGCCACTTGATCACCTCCATGATGCCCATGTATCGTTTCGCTCTCGTGGTGTATGGTGGGAATATGTCGTTGTTCCGATCGTCAATGACAGCATCAATGTCGACCCATCCACCCTCGTCGCACCTGAAAGCACTTCCTCGGCAATTGCCGATATTGTGTCGAAGGACTCTGCATAGGTCGTGAGATAGCTGGTTTGCTTGGTCCCTTGAAGTAAATACCGAGCGATCATCACCAATCCTGCATAGTGGAGCACCGTCGAAAGGAGCGACGCAGAAGTTGACACTCTTGCCAAGTTGCATCACGTCCACCTGCTCAAGGATTGCACCTTTGGGAAAGTAATTGGGGTCAACGATGGACGCATACGCCCATGGCAAGTGCACATCACTCACGTCGCCAAACTTCGGGATGTAGCACGGGATTGTGTCGCATCCCATCTCAAGCGTCTTCTTGAACGTCCTGCTGTCCCCGCACGGGTTGTAGGTGAGGTCGACGCCACCACATTGTAGCTCTCCTCCCTCAGCCGTGTCAGCCATCTCCACCAAGTTGATGGTATAGCTATACATCTCAATTGTTTCCTTCCCTGCTTGTCCTCCTCTCTTCCTTTCCTTGGACGTTGATGAGGACGGCTCCTCCGTATCCCCCATGTCTTCATCTGATGAAACAGGGTCACTGCTGAGTAGCTCACGGAGCACCTTCATCGCCTTCTCATTTCCAGCAGCCTCCTCAATGTCCTTGCAGTCGCCGTCGTGGGCCAGGTTCGCGCACTTCTTACAGATCCCCATATCTCCCATGCACGTCTCCATTGACTCCAGGAATCCTAGTGCCGCTCTCCGCCCGTCGATCACTCGCTGCTTCTTGTCTTCCTTCTCAGCATTGGGCTGAGAACTTCGACTCGGGTCTGGTGCTTGTCCAAGACCCTCATCTTCGCCCTCCGTGGCCTTTCTCTTGGAACCTTGTGCAGAGGGCTCGGTGATCAGGGATCGTGGATGTCTGGGCTTGACCTTGTTCATGATGTCAAGCACCTCCTTCGTGGGCACGCCGAGCTGTGCGGACGGTCTGTTCCGCTTTCTGTTCTGGCCCGTCGTGTGGGTCACGTTCCCAGCGAGGTGCCGTACGATTGACTGCTCGAACTCCCTCTTGATCTTCCATACATCCTTCCACAGCGGTAGTTCGTGCTGGAAGTACGACATCACCTCAAAGAACCCCAATACCATCTCGACGACGTCTCCCAGGGATTCCTCGTTTGTAGTTTGTCCCAGGAGTTCATACATCGTCCCTTGGTCGAGCACGCTCTTGATCCAGGAGGAATAGGCCACGTTGCCGAGATCTTTGTCTATCATGAAGATGGACATTCTCTCCTCGACTCCCTCGGAATTCTTGCACACGATCACATCCCGGGATGCACACAATTGCTTCCCGTGACCGTTGTTGTAGAACTGCGCTGCTTGATCCACTGTCATGCTCACGAAGCCCACGTGGGAAAGCTCCTTCTTCAGTTTAGAATACGCGAGCTCCCGTATAATCGTGATCATGGCCTGGGTGTTGTTGACGTCCACCATGAGGTTTTGAAGGTCAGGGATTGCCACCACGCATTCCGCGAAGAGGCGCGTGTACAGCTTCTTCCCTTCGATAGACCTCGCAATACCGTTCGTGTCCGCATTCCAGTTCGCGCAACAGTTCACGCAAGAAGTGGGATTGAACTTCGAGTTCGGTCCGAGCACCTTCGACTTGCTCATCTGCATCTCTTTAGCGCAAAGTTCGCAGACAAACTTGCTGAGCTCCGTGACCGTATACCATCGAAGACGTGGATCACCGACATCGGCTTTCCCAAAAGCATGCTGCTCGCCGTGTCCTTCATCTTGCTGCTCTTGTTTCCTCTTCGATTGTGCAGCGAAGGTCGGCTTGTACTCGAACTTCACCTTCGATTCCTCCATGTTCTTCGGGACGTTGAACCGAAGGTCGGGCTCGTTTATGCACGTCTCCTCCAGCTCACGCACAAACGCGTTGCTTGGGGCGACCGCATCGATGGATTTCTCAATCAGCAGTCGCTTCAAGAGGAAATGTTGCAAGTTCGAGCTCCCAGGGATCTTGTAGTTCTTTCCTGTGAGCGCATGGATCACGCGCCACAGGCGATCGTTCTCGGTCACCAGCGCGCCTGCCGCCTTGCAGATCTCGCTAACCTTACTGGCGATCGTCCCCAAGTCCCCTCTTCCACCATGGAAAGCAACATCGCGATTCACGCACACCACGACCAGGCCCTTGCATGTGTTGACGAGGTCAGATATCGCCTTCTGTAGGGAGTCGATGATGGGGTTGGCGGTCACCTGCCATCCGCATCCTCTCATGCACACCCAATCATATAGCGACATCCAGATGCGCACCGACATTGGCGAGTCATCCATGTCTCGCCTCCGCCGTTCAGCGATGAGCTTATCCAGCTTCTGCAATCGGGAGATGATATTCAACGTGTCGTTGGGTGAGGAGACTTGCTCACTCGACCCATAGTATGATCTCACCTCGATGTTTGTCCATCCCTGTTCGTTGACCATCATCTGGAAGGTCTTCGTGCTCCCTTTCGAGTTGACGGCCCTCAGGGGCCAATCCAGGACCAAGAAGCTCTTCTTGTGGATCATCATGTCGCGAATCGTCGCCTCGCCAATGGGGCTCCTCTTCTGCCTAAATCAACGCGTTGATGGCTTTGGCGCCCGGAAGGCGTCCAGTAATCAAGCATCCTGTTTGGGCACACAAGAAAGCATACAGCTGTAGCCATGCCGCATTTCCCTTCCCAACATAGGAAAGAATGATCTTCTCCGCGCTGGTCGTCTCCTCGAAGTGCAATAGCGAAGAGGTCAGGCATCTCAGCATACACTCCCAATATGTTGCGTTCTTGCCTTCTGCAAGACACGGCCCAAATACAGTTTGTTTGATTGGGTACCCTGTATTGTTGTCTATGTTGAACTTCACATTGACAGTCGCGCCGCTCAAAGTAATACCCCCTTCGAATGAAGTGTAGGTATCATGTCCAGCAGTTGGGTTGATAATTACCCATCTGTCGTCGTCACCGCCAGAGTTCATTTGGAAAATGGAGTCGATGATCTCGTTGTCGATCTTGACAGCATCGCTGGCTTGCGACCCCCCACTTGGAGCTCCCGGCTGGGGGACTGACCCACCAGCGGTTTGACTCCTTTGCCCGGAGCTTGATGCCGACTTCTGTTGTCGCTCCGTCTTCCGTGGCGGCTCCGTCTTCGATGAGCCCATCACCCACCATGTCGGCTCTTCCCCAACCACGAAATCCTCGGGATACTTCTCCAGTTCCCTCTCGATTTCATGAATCGTGCAGTATTTATTCTGGAAGAATTCGATCATGACGTCCTTCTCGGCCTTCTTCTCGATCTCCTTCATCCATCTTACCCACTTGCGCCGATCTTGGTTCTCAGCGGCCCTGTCAGCCGCGTGCGGTGCCAAACTGATGGAGTTGATGTTCATCGCAGGCAGCTTCGACTCATAGATCATATCGATGCACCACAGGAAATCCCTGGCGTACTCAATCTCCCGGTAGAGATCGTTCAGCTCCTTTTTGTCTGGACGGAAATAAGCTGTATACGACTGATCTTTGGAGTCCTTCTCACCGAGCAATGGCTGCAATCTCCTCATAATGAACGATACGCACATGAGTGAATTGACCGCCCCGATGCACGCATCAGAGATGTCACTGGGGGTTGACCCACAGATCATCCAGCGCAATAGGTTGTTCTGGCTGGCATTCTCATCCCTCCTCAGTGCATATGCTAGGTTCTTCATCGATGCCTGCAGCTCATTCTGGTAGACCAACCCAAGGTCCCAATTCTTCTGGTAGTCGTCCTTGGAACCACGACCGTAGGAGTCGATCTTGGGAGCCTTGATCACGCTCAACGTGAACACTTTCCCCCAGTTTCGATCTCTGTACTTTGCAATTCTCCGATCGTGCCTCTCAAACTCTGCAGTCGTCTGGAACTCCTCGGAGCTCCTCCACCTCCTCGATGACGATGCCCTAGATGACTCGTCGCTGATGAATTCTTTGTACACCTCCCCACCCGGGGTGTCCTGGTGGAATGCAGCTTTGAACGACCGTTCATCGTTGTCCTCGGCCACGCCTAATGCGAGATCCCAGATGTTCGCGATTGACCTCAACATATCCGCCCCTTCTATGCAGTACTTGGTTATGTCGAGCAACTCGGGGTTCTTCGCTAGCATCGTTGCCTCACCGCAAAGTTGGTTCAGCGCCGACACGATCTTCTTTCCCTTGCTGCAGAATTCCCTCCATCCAAGCATACATTCGTCGGCAGAAAGCTGTCCGAAAACTTTGCTGATGAACTCTAAGGCAACCCTCCTAGACTGCCCTTCACCTTTCATCATCCCGCGGCCCTTGGCAGAATAGTACGCAGAGTATGCATAAATAGCGGGGACGCCGATGTCCTCGATCCACTTCACGCACACACCCAGGTCGCTGCTCATCTCCATCCTCTTGGGTATCCTCTTGCCTTCCTCGATGGCGTTCTTCACCAAATTTCCCAAGAAGATTGCTGCTTGCCTAGATTTCCCAACCGGCACGCAGAAGAACTCATTTGCATTGACGACATTCGGATTGGCAGTCATCTTGATGATATTCTCCAGACCCAGGAAAATCCAAAATAAGCAGCTGCAAAAGAAGCCACGGAATTGTCCCAATGCGATCCCAGCTTCAGATTGAGGTGACGAACTCGTCCAGCTCCTCCTTGAAGCTTGGGGTTCGGGACTGACCCAGCTCCCCGTATGCACCAGAGGTTCGGGACTGACCCAGCACCTCGGTTGTGCAGTTGGGGTGGTGCAGATTTCGCTCGCAGTAGCTTGGTGCTTCCGCGATCTCCTTCGCGTAATGCCAGCAAGAGCGAGTTTCAACGGTGCCGGTTTGAGGCACCTTGCTCGAGCACGAAAACGGCGAAGGATCACACCCACAATTATAGACGTGTACAACTGGGTTTCTTTGGCTTCACGACCAGCACAAGGTCCATGCTCATGGTTTCCATTGCATTTCTTAGACAACGAGCCGCCAAGTTCAAAGTTCCATGAGACAACTCTCCATGGTTTCTTGATTGGCATGGGTTTCTTTGCATATCTTTGTTTCAAGCCATAGCGACACCCATCAAACTCGTGGCTAGTCCCATCATGCACGACCTCACGCAGTCTCTCATCTTTCCAATAATCACAACTTCCAGGCAACTCAAACAAAATCGCAGCTCGTTTTGTCATGGCATGCCGTTTAATCTCAACGAACCGTTCAAACAATCTCCAAAATTCTCTTTGTTTGGCCTCGATTTTCTCTGCGGTGACAATTCCGCGAGTCTTGTTGAGGCGTGCCCATGATGATCCCCCCGTGCAAGGCCCGGCGAAGAACAACAAATCGGAAGGTTTGGTAAGCACATGTCTGGCGATTCTCCCCCCGTACTCGCTCAGTAAGTCATCAACCAGAGTTATGGCGACAACCTGCGGCCCGTCATGGCGGGCAAGAGCAGTGAACCAGTTACGTGGTTCAGAACATGCCATCAGCACGATAGGCCGCGCCAAGTCAACACTGTAAAGAGTGACGACTGTGCGAGTTCTCATACCAGGAAGCGAGACATGCACAGGAGCGCGAAGCACACCACAGTCGTGTTTGACCATCGCGAGTTCAATACCCGGCGCTAACTGTGGCTTGTGCTTCACCGCAATGCGATACGGAACAAAACAACGACCAGGGACAAGCTGCTCGTGATTGATATGTATACAACGCATGAGCAACTTCAATCGGAGCAACGTTTCCAAAGCAAGGTCGTTAACACACTTCAACTCTATGCGCTCGTTCGACAGTTCTTCAACAAATGCGGCCAGCACGGACTGCATGTCAACATCCCCGGACCCGACGTGAATTGGTCGTGGCCGTGGTGACCGTTCCCGCGCCGGTGCAGCGACCGGTACGGGATGAAACTGCCAAACTGCGCGTTCAACCCAACCATCAATTCGCACACATTGTAGCCCCGGGTCAACTCTATCCTCAACTTTGAGCCATGACCCATTCTTCAGAAACCCAGTGGAGCGAAGCCACTTGCTCCCAAACGGTGTCATAACCGCGAGTGGAGGTTTCACACGCATCAATCTGGGTCCCTTGGCAACAACAACCGGATCATGTCCTTCATGCTCATGCAATCCCTCTTTTGATGTTAATCCAGACCACCATAGGTCCGGGGGCATGATCGGAATGTGTGTGTACGGAAATGTTGGAACTCCGTCAACTGTCCCCGAAGCGGTCTGCATGGTCCCCTTGATGGGATCACACGTAGGTGTGAGCGCCTTGAGGGTATCCGGGTCAGACAGCAAGCTCGGGTCAAGTAGACCAATCTGCAAACATGCGTGTTTCCATTTGCGCCCATCATTGAACGCCTTGGTGTAGATGTCGGCCGCCATCCTGTCGGTGACCTCATACGCCAAGTACATGTAATCACGTGTGAACATCTCATGCATCCACGAAATGCTAACACCATGGCTTCTCTCAAGGTGGCGCAGCGTGGGGTTTCTCCCCGATCGCACGACACCGATCATAGCCTTGTTATCGTCATAGAACACAAAGTTCGGAGACTTCTTGAGGATCCGCTCTACCAACTTGAGAGCGGGCATACACATCGATCTCATGGCAACATCGGCCGCAACAATCTCGGCCTCGGGAGTGGAGTGACTCACACAACCCTGTCTTTTAGAGCTGCCAGACAACGGAAACCGGGTATTAGGCCCTTGTGTATTCAAGTGTCCACCGGAGGTGGAACGCAGCGAGTCAATGCATCCCGCAAAGTCAGCGTCCGCATACAAGGCCAAGCGCACATCGTCCATAGGGTCTCCAACCCAACCGACCATGCGCCAATGTTTGGTATGATGCACATAGCACATCAAGTGATGCAAACCCCGATCATCGGAGTCAGTCCACCTATGCACATTCCGTGCCAGGCGATTCACTTGCCGCAACAAATCGAAGCGAGCAATCCGCGCACCTTACAGCAACTTCATCAGTACGCTAGCGGCATGCGGAGCAAGGTGTCCACGCACGGGCTCCTTCATGGCCAACTCAGGAGTCCCTCCCCGTTGGTCCGGCACTGTGGCAGAACCGTCGGTGGGCACAAGATTGTAACACCAATTGCACACGACTGACGGCCCCTCTCTGGCAGGCTTCCGTGAGACGTGATTCTTTGTTTCTTCATGCAACTCAGGGGTGACAACCTTATTCAACTTCACGTCGCCCGCCACTTCAAGATAGAGGTCGACACAGGAACGTAGGAACTGTTCCATGTCATAGGTCACCGTTGTTACTCGGTGTCCGTTCCCGAGAGTGACGTTTCCCTTGCTTTGATTGCAACCAAGGTACATGTCAAGTCCAGTCTCGGGCTCAATCTTCAAACGTGTACGCAACAGGCTCCACCCTTGGGCAAGGTTCTTCTGCGGCCCTGCCATTTTGAAGTCGTCGACATACACAACCAGAACAAGCTGGAGCTTTTCGTGAATGTACACTGAAGGCCATTCTTCGCCGATGGGCTCAAAACCAACGGCACGCACCGACTCATCGCAGTGCTGCTCCCAAAATGTTCCCACATCTGGGTGTCCGTACAGCGCCTTCCTCAACGGGACGACTGGTCTTCTGTACTTATCCCATTTGCATTCACTTGGCACGGCCTCCGGTGGCAATTCAATCCAACACGGCGTGCCCCTCAAGGTGGCCTGTATATACGCCTGAACAGCGTCGGCCATCTGCACATCCCAGCCATCATGAAAACCCAGAAAATCCGCCCAACGCGAGGCTTCAAATGAAGCAGGGGAGTTCCCCAAATCTTGAAACATCGCAGCCTCAAAGCTTTGGTTCTTCACTTGGTTCCCCAGCAACACGCCTCTACCCTTGAACTTCCTCTTAGGATCACCAACAGGCAACTGTGAGTGCATTTCAACGCAAATGCCATGTGCGCGAGCCATGTGTATTTCCTCCCCCTTCGCTTTTGCTTCTCTGGCTACAGCGTCATATTCACGCACCGCGCCAAGATCGAAGACCCCCTGGTCGATTAATCCCCACCACTCTTTCTTCATTGATGCCAATGCATCAGGGTTGGTCAACATCTCTTTCCGGCCTACCGGCCTGGATACTAAAGCGTCGAAGAATCGTACAACTTTCGCAGCTTTCTCTCTGTGCTGTATTCGCTCAGAAGTCACGCACGGCATCGATGGGTACTTCTTGGCTTCACCGTCTTTGCCTATCGCAGGCATCGCGAGTGGCACTTTTCCAGAAACTACCTCAGCAGACTCCTCCCATTCATACCAGGTAAGATCCGTCGATTCGTCGACCGATGGATCCGTCCCTGATGCCGTCTCAGCTTCGTCTTTATGACTCTCCATGACTGATGCAACCGCCTTCGTCCAGTTTGGAGTCGACTTTGATCGCTCCTCAGACTTGAACTTCCAGGCATAAATTACTACCAGACACTCAAATTCTTTCTCAAGCTGAATCATGACGTCTTGGGACTGTTTGGAATCCATGAGAACCGCCCCGTCGACAGGATTAACAACAATCCTGACCCATTCAGGCTCAGCCAAGTGCTTCCCATCCATTGGGTTCTTGATCTTTGATATGTTCTTCCGCAATCCCCAATTGTACTGCCATTCTACTCCACCCCAGCGGTTCCGAAGCATCGCTCGAATCCTCTTACCACCGGGCATCTGTAATGTCCGTGCCTCTGCCGGCGCGGAAATATCAGACTCTTTACTCTTGGGATCTTCCTCTTTCCTTTTGCCACCGCCCTTCACTTCGGCCTTCTCTTCCTTGGTGTAATATTTACTCATCATCTTCCATTCTTCAGGAGTGAACTCTGGAGGTCCCGATGTCTTCATTAGCCTGAATCCGTCCTTCCCGACAGGATACGGTCTCCCGGCCTTGTCGATCTTAACCTCCTTGCCATCGTCGTTGACGTACGTGATACCATCCCCGGGTAGCCCAACTGACACGTGTGGAAGGTCGGACTTTACAACCTTCTCATCGCCCTTAGGGTGTCCATCTCCCTTCCCTTTTGAAGAGCTCGGTCTAGCATCTTCTTCTCCTGCATGCTCCCCCCGATCTCCGGCGATTACCTCCGGGCCATCGTCGAGCAGTAGACCAGCGATCTGATCGACTTCATCGTCAAGCAGTCGCTTCTCGTCACTCTGCAGCAATTCAGGCTCGTAGTCCTCATCCTCGATCAGGCGGTCACGTGCATCCAGACCGATTGCATCGATATACATCTCTATTCCTTCCAAAGTCTCGTTGGCAACCTTGTACTTCTGTTGTATTGGGAATGTCAGAGGAGATTTCAGAATCATCCTCTCCGTCTGATGTGGCATTCTCAGCCGAGGTGGAACCTTTGCCTTCTTGATGTTCAGCTCTGCACCCGCAAGTGCAGTAAGTGCCCAAGCACGATACTTGTTTGCCCAATGCATACCGGTGCTCAACACATATCCAGCAAATATACCAGTTTCCCCTCTCGGCTCGAACTTCTCCCTCTTTCCCCCTCGTGCTTCGCTCGGCTTGAAGTCCACTAGCGCACCAAATGGTATCTTCTCGCCCTTGAACTCCTCGCCATGCAGCCTCATCCATGCACTCGATCCGTTCACCTCTTCGATGTTCATGAGAGGGCACAGAGTGGTGATGGCCTGCACCCAATAACACGTGGGTAGACCGGCATGTACTAGACAAGCCGAAGTCAGGTCAATGATGAATTGATTTGTTCTTTCAGCAAGGGAATTGTTCTGCGGCCGTCCAGGCAGCGATAGGTCGTGGTTCAGCTTCAGCTCCACGCACGCATTGATCAGTTCCGGGCCATCATCCGAATATACCTGCTTGATTTTCCTCCTCCCGCAGAAGTGCTTGATGGCCCTGACGACAGAGTCAGTGTCTCTTCTCGCGGTTGGATAAGCCATGATAATTCCGGTATATATGTCCCGGATGATGAGCGCATACCTGCCTTCCACTTCATGATCCCCTGATGCCGTCACGAAGTCGAACGTCACCAGGTCACCGAACGTCTTCACTTCTCTTTTGAATGCCCCCGTTCGCGATCTGAAGTGTCTCAACTTTGCCTTGACGCATGATTCGCAGAAGGGATTCCGGTATCTGTGTGTAAGCAAATGAGCTATGGAGTTGGCGTCCTTCTTGAGGACTCCCACTTTCCTCTTTATTGATGATCCCTCGTACACGTCTACTTCGATTCCGGCATCTGGATCATCTTCATCAACCTCTTCCTCGTGAGCTTCGGCATCACCATGTCGATGCGGGACTGACCCAACATCTACAGGCGTTTCCTCAGCCACGGGAGGCGGACGTACCGGACCGGCTCCTCCGGGTGGCCCGAAGTCGAATGCCCCGTCGTGGTGTTCGCCCTCGGCCTCTGCGGACTCACCGACAGCGGCGGGTGTGACGTCGTTCTCATCGTCACCTCCCTGATCTGCCCCGTCGTTCGTTACCATCGCCAATACTTCCGAAAAGTGCTCCTTGAGGTCGTCTATCGTAGGGCGATGCCTGTTACTCCGAAGTTTACCATCACTCACTAGGTACGGGATGTCGTCCTTGACCTGCAAGTGCACGAATCCCTGCTTTGGCGTAACCATGAAAGGTAGTTTACCAGGCATCCAGTGAAATGCATCACCCATCTTCATGCATCTCCTCCCCACTGACAATACCGTGGGTGTCTCATCCAATACATGCGGCTCGACAGTCTCGTCCAACTCGTCCACGACTATCTTGGCCACATCAGATGTGGAAGTGGAACCATTCGCGGTCTGGAACACTATCTCGTCGTCATCTTTCACGATGTCGACACCCAGGCTCTTCGCCTTGGCTCTTCCGATGAGATCATGACCACATCCGGTGTCCATCAACCATTTCACCCGTTTGCTGATGCACGTTGACATGGCGAAAACGTTCTTCGGCATACCATGCTGTTTCTTCCAGTCGACAGCCGATTCCTTGTTCTCGTCCTTGTTCCGATCATACTCGAACATTATGCTGCTCTCCTTGGTCACCGGGAAGTAGTGCTTCTTATATACATCATCCACCACTCCTCTCAGTATCTTCGCACGTATCAATGATCGTTGGACTTGGTAGGCTGATAATTCACGATGATCACTGCTTTTGAACTTCTTCTCATCGACGTACACGTACTGATAAGGCTCATTCTCATTGTCCTCATAACCGTACCATACTCCTTTTCGTTCCCATTGCCTTCTCTCGTCTTCGAGGTAGGTGATCTCCCCATTCTCGTCGACGTCGAGCACTTCCTTGAACCACACCATTTTCTCGGGGATCTCGGACTCGCCAGACCATCTCGATGATTCGCTCATCGCGTCGTCATCGTTCTCGTGGTAGACAGTCTCGGCTTCATCCGGTTCGACCTGATCAACGTCCTTCTTGAAGCTTACCTTCCCCGCAGGAGCCGATTGCTTCAGGACTATCGCGGGCATTGCGATGGCCCTCCTTGCAATGGCTGGCGCTGCGGCCTTGGCGGCAGCCTTCGACTTGGCTTGCGCCTTGTCATTTGACGTTGCTGGAGCTGAATTGTTCTTGATGAGCTCATGCCTATACTTGCAAGCGCTTCCCTTCTCGCACTTCCCCTTCTGAAACGCGAAGCATGCTCCATCATCTCTCTTTGGTGACGATGATCTGGACTTGGATTTGCCCTATCCTTTCCCCTTGGACATGCTCTCCAACTTATGCTCCGTCTTCTTGCTGTGGGAAAAAGTGCATTCATTTCCTTTCACGCACCCCTTCGCCGATTTGAAGTGGTACCAGCAGGGGTTATCCTTGCTTCCGCCCGGACTCTTGCCTCTGTCGCTGGCACCGTCGGACTTGCCGTTCTTGCCAGCGTGGCCCTATGCCTTGGCTTTTGGGAGCACAGGAGCGGCATCAGGTCCACCGGGTTTCCCCTTTCTGCCCTTGCCACCCTGGTTCTCCTGTTTGCCAGTTGCTGGAGCCGCATCCTCCCCGCCTGACTTCATCATCGACTTGACCGATTTCTCCTTCATGTCGAGCATCAGGTCTTCCCGATCTGCCTTGATCTGATAGTCGATCAACGCCAATAAGAATTCATTCGTCTTCTGAGGATGCTTGTCCGGTAATCTATGGTAGGCATTGAGGCCGAACTCCATCTTCTTGCTCCCTTTGATCTTCCTGTAAAGGATGTCTCTGAGAGCCAGCGTACTGGGTCTGTCCTCGCTCCTCATCTTCAGCAGCAAATCATACCATTTGTTCCTGAACATGACCAAGTTCTTGTCGCCAGGAAAGTCAAGGTTGAATAGATGCTCGAGGTGGTAGACAAGATCCGTTCTATCGGAAGTTCTGAATGATTGCATAACTAATGCCACCAACTCTCGTCCCTTCACGATCACCCCTTGTTGATGTCGTAGTTCAGAGTGTCGTGTAGCGTCGAGGTATACGTCCTTGGCTTCGTCAGGTGCTTGTTTCAGCATGTTCTGCATGCCCATGGCCATCTTAATATCTATCGTAGCAAATCTGTCGCCACCTGAATCGCTAAGCAAATCCAGGTCTGGGTTCAACCCAAGAGCCTGCTCCAGCCATTTCGTCCATGCGTCGGTATCTGGATCCGCACATGCGCTCAGAACATTCATCAGCCGTTGCATCTTCCAGGTATCAAGTTGATGGATCTTTGGCCAGGCCGGAATAGATACTCTCTCGGCCTCTTTCCTCGAGATTCTCGGTCGATCATTCTTGATCTCTCGGTTATCTCTCGATCTCCTTCGTCTCCTCCGTGTCCGATCGTCTTCTTCCTCTTCTACTTCCTCGTCTTCTTCATCTCCTTCGTCGTCGTCATCCTCATCCTCATCATCGGGTGGATCATCCGGAGGTCCTCCTCCGCCACCAGCGAGGCTCAACTGACGTCGACCCGCTCCCTGCCCATTCCCATTTGGCGGGAATCCACCGTAATCCAATGGGGGCGTAGTACCGTTGTTTCCCCCCCCATCACCACCACCAGTCGTAGTAGTGGATTGTGGGACATGCCCAACCACCCCTTGCATCTGGGATAGGTGTACATCGATCATTGGATCACCGAAAGACGGAAAGAGGATCGAACCTGGCATCAGCGACGAATTAGGGATTTGATTTGAAGACGATGACGGGACTGACCCCGCCACCTTCTTGTCTATCCTATTTGAATTAGCCTGGGTTCCTCCCTCAGCGCGTTTCACTACTGCTCGTTCACGATGTCCATCTTTGCTGCTGGAGGCTTCCTGTGTCTCCAGCTTCTTGTGCGCACGTAGTTCCTCGTTGTCAGCGTCGAGTTGGCGTACAAAACTCTCTTCTTGCTTGAGCGTCGCCTCTCTTTCCTTCAGTTGTCCCTGAAGCTCATGCATCTCCTCGAGGTACTCATCGTACATTCCCGTAGCTGTCAATCTCCAGTACTCAGCCTCCTTCGACTTCTCGTCCATCGTGCACCGTTCCTCTTGTTTCTCTTCTTTGACCTGGGCTAACTCCAAGATCGCATCTCGACGATGACCACCTTCGACAGCAATCATCTGGTCCTTCATCGACACGTCGGATTCATACTGTTTGACGATCTCTTCCTTTTCGCGAAGCAAGCAATCTGCTCTCTTCGACTCTTGTTCCGCAAATACTGTAACGTCATTCAGTCTCGCCATCAGCTGTTCCCTGGAGTCCTCCATAGAGTACGTCTCGGGGCGCTTTACGAGTGCGTGCTCCAACTGTGATTTCAGACTTTGGACCATCTCCTCCTCGTTGAACTTCTCGATAGATGTAGAAGATTCTATGCCTCTGATCTGTTGCTGATAAACTGATATCTGTTTTGAAGCCTCACGGTGTATCTGGTTTGCACGTATAGCTGATTCCTGCGCGGCCGACTTCTCGCTTGCCATGTAGGATTTCATCAATGCAATCTCCCGCTTCTGCTCCATGATAGTTCCTTCAGCTTGTCTCATCTGTTGCATTATAATATTCGACTCCATGTCTTTCTTCTCCCCGTACTGAAATGCGTTCATTTCCACCTTGCGCATCTGTTGGGCTTCTTCCTCAAACTTGCGCCATGCCTCAGCCATGTGGTGTTGGTGGTGTCTCACTAGATGTCCCGACTGCTTGCTGGCAATCTCGCATCGTCTTTCCAGCTCCTGGATCCGTATGGTGCTTCCATAGTCTTCTTGGTTAAGATTCGCCATTGCTGCCGACATTTCATCAAGTGTCTTTTGATATTCCCCGATCTCCACCTCCATCTTATTCTTCTCTTTGATCACGGCGCGAAAATCTGCACTGGTGGGTGATTTTGACCTCCCACCCATCGATGTCGATCTCACGCCCTTCTGCGACGTCCGTGGTGTCGCAGGCGAAGATGATGATCTTCTCGGTGGGGATTCTCTTTTCTTCGACTCCTGATGAACATCGATCTGCTTCCATGATCTTGTGGGAGTAGATATGTCGCTGAATAGCGCGGAACCTCCGCTCCCAGGTTCGTCCTGTGAAACTGCAACCATATCCATCACCGCAGGAAGAGCCATCAATCCATTGGATCCCTCTGAGCTGCTGTTCCCAAAAGTTGCAGTACTTGGGCTCGCCGAAGACGCCATTGTACTGTGTAGGTTATCGTTCCTTTATTGTCCCTGTACCCGCAATAAACCAGCTGTCTCCCAGTCCAGTGTAGAGCTTGTAGTTACGGCTGATAACCTGTCAAGAGACGGCATGGTGACGTCCCGTGGGACGCTATGCACCGAACCCTCAAGCTGTAATACCAACCACGTAGAAAGGTGTATACGGACGATGCCGTTATAGCCGAACCCGTGTAAACGTTGTAAGGGAGAAGGAATGATAGCTACAACAGTAGTCCTGACAATGCAGCGCATGCCGAAGTGTTTATTCGCTCTCAAAAATCCGATACACGAAGTAATGCCAGTCACACAACAATCAGAGTGAACCACAATTGTCTCTTGAGCAAATGTCGAATCAATGGGAACTGGGAATCAAAGCACCAAACAAGGACCTCAGAACAGCTAACACCCAATTTCGGCACGGGCCTAGAGGGTGTGAAGTTTCACTAACAGATCCAAGCGGAAAAATGAAGTTAGACAAAACCGTTTCAGTAAGAAATCACTCCAGAGATCTAGAGAATAATCCGGCGGGCGAGGAAGTAGGAAACAAAAGCGTTTCAGAATTCCACACTTAGAAGCTAAAAAAGATCGCAACGGCACATGAGTTTGACAAAAACGTTTCAGAAATCAAACTTCAGAAGAACTAGAGAATCCGGCGGCGCGGAGTTATAAAGAACCAAAAGCGGCAAAAGCGTTCAGAATTCACACTAGAGCTATAGAGATCCAACGGCAAATGAGTTAGACAAAGCCGTTCCGAAATCACATCAGAGATCTAGAGATCCGGCGGCGAGGGGGTTAGACAAAAGCGTTCAGAATTCACACTAGAGCTATAGAGATCCAACGGCAAATGAGTTAGACAAAACCGTTCAGAAATCACGTCAGAGATCTAGAGATCCGGCGGCGAGGGGTTAGACAAAAGCGTTCAGAATTCACACTAGAGCTATAGAGATCCAACGGCAAATGAGTTAGACAAAACCGTTCAGAAATCACGTCAGAGATCTAGAGATCCGGCGGCGAGGGAGTTAGACAAAAGCGTTCAGAATTCACACTAGATCTATAGAGATCCAACGGCAAATGAGTTAGACAAAACCGTTCAGAAATCACATCAGAGATCTAGAGATCCGGCGGCGAGGGAGTTAGACAAAAGCGTTCAGAATTCACACTAGAGCTATAGAGATCCAACGGCAAAGGAGTTAGACAAAACCGTTCAGAAATCACGTCAGAGATCTAGAGATCCGGCGGCGAGGGAGTTAGACAAAAGCGTTCAGAATTCACACTAGAGCTAGAGAGATCCAACGGCAAATGAGTTAGACAAAACCGTTCAGAAATCACATCAGAGATCTAGAGATCCGGCGGCGAGGGAGTTAGACAAAAGCGTTCAGAATTCACACTAGAGCAATAGAGATCCAACGGCAAATGAGTTAGACAAAACCGTTCAGAAATCACGTCAGAGATCTAGAGATCCGGCGGCGAGGGAGTTAGACAAAAGCGTTCAGAACTCACACTAGAGCTATAGAGATCCAACGGCAAATGAGTTAGACAAAACCGTTCGGAAATCACGTCAGAGATCTAGAGATCCGGCGGCGAGGGAGTTAGACAAAAGCGTTCAGAATTCACACTAGAGCTATAGAGATCCAACGGCAAATGAGTTAGACAAAACCGTTCAGAAATCACATCAGAGATCTAGAGATCCGCTGGCGAGGGAGTTAGACAAAAGCGTTCAGAATTCACACTAGAGCTATAGAGATCCAAACGCAAATGAGTTAGACAAAACCGTTCAGAAATCACATCAGAGATCTAGAGATCCGGCGGCGAGGGAGTTAGACAAAAGCGTTCAGAATTCACACTAGAGCTATAGAGATCCAACGGCAAATGAGTTAGACAAACAAAAGCCGTTACAAAATCAAACGTCAGAGAACTATGAGAATCCGGCCGGCGCGGCGAGGAAGAGTTAGCACACAAAAAGCCGTTTCAGAAATTCCCACTAGAGCTATAAGATCCAACGCAAAAAAATGAAGTTAGACAAAACCCGTTGCAGAAAATCCTACGTCAGAGATCTAGAGATCCGGGCGGCGAGGAGTTTAGACAAAAAGTCGACAAAACCAATTACAGAAAAATCTACGTCAGAGATGCTAGGAACATCCGCGGCGAGGTGAGTTAGACAAAAAGCGTTCAGAATTCACACTAGAGCTATAGAGATCCAACGGCAAATGAGTTAGACAAAAACGTTCAGAAATCACAACAGAGATCTAGAGATCCGGCGGCGAGGGAGTTAGACAAAAGCGTTCAGAATTCACACTAGAGCTATAGAGATCCAACGGCAAATGAGTTAGACAAAACCGTTCAGAAATCACATCAGATATCTAGAGATCCGGCGGCGAGGGAGTTTGACAAAAGCGTTCAGAATTCACACTAGAGCTATAGAGATCCAACGGCAAATGAGTTAGACAAAACCGTTCAGAAATCACATCAGAGATCTAGAGACCCGGCGTCGAGGGAGTTAGACAAAAGCGTTCAGAATTCACACTAGAGCTATAGAGATCCAACGGCAAATGAGTTAGACAAAGCCGTTCAGAAATCACATCAGAGATCTAGAGATCCGGCGGCGAGGGAGAGTTAGACAAAAGCGTTCAGAATTCACACTAGAGCTATAGAGATCCAACGGCAAATGAGTTAGACAAAACCGTTCAGAAATCACACCAGAGATCTAGAGAACCGGCGGCGAGGGAGTTAGACAAAAGCGTTCAGAATTCACACTAGAGCTATAGAGATCCAACGGCAAATGAGTTAGACAAAACCGTTCAGAAACCACGTCAGAGATCTAGAGATCCGGCGGCGAGAGAGTTAGACAAAAGCGTTCAGAATTCACACTAGAGTTAGGACAGGCCATGCGCAACTTTTTTCGGACTCAAAAGTCTAGGGTCTACCCTAGGGTTTTTTGCATTTTTTGAATAAGCGCCTCAAAACAGCCATTTTAAAACATTTTTTGAAACAGTCTAAACACATTTTGATAAATATTTTTTTAGTACTGCATACCAAAACAAAAATTGAATTATTTTTTGAAAAATTCAATACACCTAAACATGTCTATTTTCAAAAACACACATTTTCCAAAATATTTTAGAAAATATATTTTTTTCAAAAGAGATAAATATATATAGCATCTTAAGAAGAATTATTCAATAAGAAACAACATTTTCAATAATTCAATGAGAAGACAAATAATTAATCATTTTTCAAAATTTGGATATTCCGGAGTTGCGCATGGCCCACCTTGTAGGATTTTATCTTCAATATATAAAACGCTATACTTACACTATAATTATAACATATAAGGGTATAAATGTTATAATCATAGTATGGTTTTATTATTCAGGTTCATCAATAATTAGTATAAACCTTATGTGTTTTACTCCTACAATATTCATTGTATCCCTTTCATTATCAATATTTCTACATATTGTTGCAACTGCGTATTCCATTACATCAGTTATATTATCTTGGTCTATAGAACCCATTAAGTGTCTACCACTATGAAAATCAAAACCATAACTGCTATATTCATCATCCTCAAAATAATTAAAATGATGAAACCTTACACATAAAATTATATCAACTATTATTATTGCTTTATAACTTTCATATCCTGCATACTTATCTATTAAGCTATCTATTTCATTCCCTTCTTCCATAACTATATCTTCAATACTTTCAATGCTTAATGGAACCTTCCTAGAAACATAATATTGACATATTTGTCTCTTTACTTTATCACCATCTAAATTATTACAGTGCTTCGTTTCCCTTTCTATGTCAGTTTTGTCAATTTTATATCTTCTTTGTATTCTCTTCAATGTTTCATTATGATTATGCTTTATTTTCATATATTCTGGCTTGCCATATTTATAGGACATAATATTATTAATAACTTCAACTGGTAGCTTTTGAAACTCCATTTCTATTATAATATATATATATATATAGTGTTTATTTCTTTAAATACTTTTTTACAAGAAATAAAATTAAATATTGGAATATACTTATAACATATAATATTTTACATGTTATAATCATAGCATGGTTATAATCAAAATCATTCCCCGATTCTATCAAAATCATTCCCCGATTCTATCAAAATCATTCCCCGATTCTATCAAAATCATTCCCCGATTCTATCAAAATCATTCCCCGATTCTATCAAAATCATTCCCCGATTTCTGTCAAACTCATCACAGTTTCCAATATCAAACTACTAGGTATTTTATATAGGTCTTGTTGCTAAATAATTCTAATAAATTCATATTATTAGAAATATCTAGATTTTAATTTCCAACCATTACATATTTATCATCATCGCCCTTAATTAGTTTATAATATTCTAATGTTTGTTCTTTTGGACTTTTGATTTGTCCCTTATTTAACATATCGCAGTATTTTTTACGCTTGGTATCATAATCACCGCTAGGTCTGCCTATCCCTTTCTTTTCAAAAATCTTATTCATCTTCTCCTTCTCTTCGTTGCTTTGTTGTTCGCGTTCAACTGGTTTCATTTTGTCATCAATGGATTTAATCATATCATTTAAGGTTTTGATATTGTTACCAATTAATGTTATCTTCTTCATTAAATCATTAACAGTATAATTCTCATTTTCAGACATTACTATATATTTATTTAGATAATTATTTATTTAATTATATATTTATAAAGTGCATTTATGTTAAATCTACTCTTTAAATACTAACTTATGTCCCTGTTAAAACTAACATTAATCAAATGTTCGTTAGTTTCAATAACCATATCGCCATCTGTTCTTTTCTGAATATTAAAATCTTTATCTGTTTTTTTAAAAGAAAACATACATGGGACACAACTAACTTTAACTCCACCTTTCTTATCTACTGTCAATTCATTTTTAAAATTCATTATGTGATTACATTTATCACATTTTATAGTCTTACTTTCACCCATTGATTTAACACTTTCTGCTGTTTCTTTCCGTGCTTCAATATCTGGTGTTGGTCTTTCTTTGCCTTTACTCTTTTTCTTTTTTCCCATTTATATTAATATTTACATTTTTATTTTTGAGATATTGAATTCCTAACTTAATTATTTCTAATGAATAATAACAACATTTTTTTATTTTATTGTCAGTAATTATTACTTGTTCTATATTCTCCATTTCATCTATTATATTAATATAATCTGTATAACTCCTTTTCATATTAAATAATAAGATATTTTTTTTTTCATTTCTGTCTTTCTTTTCTTGTAAAGTTGTTTCATTGTATCGTCTTTATTCCATCTATATTCTACAAAGTTCTGATGATATTTTGAATTTAGATGTTTAAATAAATATTTGTCATCATAAGTTTTACAACAATTGCAATGGATAACAGTCATATAATAATAAGATAAAATAATTATTTAAATTATTTAATCTTATTATTTTCATGCATAATAGAATATTGGTGGGGCACAGCACTTGGGGTTTTCATTGCACACGCGAGCAAGACACAAAACTAATTATCTTCAATGCTTATTGATTGAAGCAATGGACACCTGTTCCATTATGTTATTCACCGCCACTCATAACATAATGATGGTCGCGTTAGCACGCGAGGCTCGTTCCTCGCGTCCATTTAATATTAATTACAAGTTAATTTTTAATATAATTTTCTATATTTCTTTAATATCAACTATGACAGATGTCCCAATAATAAAACCAATAAACATAACTGAATATGAATTCAAACAATCTAAATATGAGCACGTGCCAAAATTACCATTTAGAAGTATTATAGTTGCGAGTTCGACGGGAGGAAAAACAGTTTTAGTTCAGAATCTTATTTTAAATGTTTATAGAAATTCATTTGCAAGAATATTTATATTTTCCCCCAGCGTTCATAATGACCCAACTTTTACAGAAGTTAAAAAATACATCAGGGATGAATTGCACGTGGATGATGAAAAAGAACAAATTTATTTTGATAATTATAATCCAAGTGATATAGAAAATGTAATTGAAAGACAGAAGAAAATAATTAATTATATGAAATCTAAAAAGATAAAGAAACTACATTCAATATTAATCGTTATAGATGACCACGCAGACGACCCTAAATTTGTTAGATATAGTAAATTATTACACGGACTTTTTACAAGAGGCAGGCACGATGCAGTAAGTGTAATTTGTTCAACACAAAAATATAATGTTTTAGCGCCTATCATTCGTTTAAATGCCAGTTCATTATATATTTTTAGGTTGAAAAATGCCAGTGAGTTAATGAGTTTTATTGAAGAAAATAGCGCCATTGTTGATAAACAGCAATTATTAGATATGTACCATCAAGCCGTTAATTTTGCTCCATATTCTTTTTTCTACGTGAATATGAATTCAAAAGACATTAACAAAATGTTTCATATCAATTTTGAACAGGCATTTCAAATTACAAATGATGAATAAAGATATTCTAACTTAATATAATATAATAATATGCCAATGAAACTATGTAGATGTGGTGGATTGTATCGTAGAGGTAATTATAATTTTCATACTAATAAACTTTATAAGGCATTGAAGAGGAGGGCAACGGACGAGGAATTATTAAGATTTCAAAATAATTTTGTTGATGAAGACGCTTCGCCAGAGGCTCGCGAGCTTCGCGACGATTTAATAGATGAAACAAATAGCACTGTTTCAACATCAACGCCAAAAAGTGAAAGAAGTTGTATAAGCAATTGATAGCATTAAGCCATTGGCTTAATGTTATTAATTCAAAATAAAGAATAACTACATAAATTTAAGGCAGGTAATTTATAATATATTTTATCTTTTTTACATTCATTAACTTTTTCTAATTTATTTATTATTGCTTTCAATGAATTTATTTGTAGAATATCAATTCTTGACATTTCACTTATCGTATTAACATCTATATCTTTTATTACTTTAATAGCCTCTTCATCATCAATTTCTACTGGTTTTGATTTACTTGAACCCATTATATATAATATTATTTAGATTTTAATTTTTCAAAATTGAAATGTTGGTTTTCTTCTTCTTCATCTTCGTCTTCAGTTGGTGCTGGTATTTCTGTTGGACTTTCAGATGAAGAACTATGAACAGTAATAGGTGGAGAACTATGAACACTAATAGCTTCATTTGATGAATTGCTACCGCTACTTTGTGCATTTCCTGCTGTTATTTGATTAACTAAATCTGCGATATTTATTGTTGTTGCAATTGCGCTATGTGATAAGTTTAATATTATATCTGCTACTGTAGCGCCGTTGTGTAGCATTATTTCTATCATTTTTGTCAGTTTGAATCTTTTTTCTTCGTCGCTGTCATCCTCATCTGGTGGTTTCTTTGGCGGTGGTTCTGGCGGTTTGTTGTTGTCAAGCATTTCAGTAAAGGCTGACACCATTGCGTCGCGTTGGTTTTTCAGTGTTTGTGTTGCCTGTGTTCTTGTTGGTTCATTTCTTTTGTATGTGTTGTGCCAAAAGTTTTTAAGCATTATTTTAAACATATTGTCTTGGTTTTCCTTTACCTTAAACGCTTCAAATGTCACATTTAATGGTTGGTCTGTATCATTGTATAACTTGTCGTCAGTCTCTCTGGTTTCTGTGGCGATTGTATCTGTGTTGGTTGCAATGTCAATAAATTCTCTCGGTATGCCTTTTTTCATCAATTTCGGTGGTTGTATTGTTGTTGAAGTGTTTGGTTTCATTAGGTTATGTATTGAAAAACTGTCGTCATCATATGTGTCATTGAATTTCTGCTTCTTTCTTTTCAGTATATTTTTCGTTAATATTATCATTATTATTATTTATATTTTTATTTCTTACCATTGCCCTTAAAACTTGCCTTGAGTTCTTCTATTCTACCTTTGCCTAAATTTACTATCCACCCGCCATTATCAATAGTGTCTAAAATCATATCTACTAAATATTCTTTGTACGTTCTCGCCTTGCCTCTGCCTTTGTGTTTCAATTCTTCTTGTATTTCGTTTTCTTGTGGCACTTGAATTCCTCTTAAATAAAATAGAAATTTAATATCATCTACTGTTAAATTAGGGTTGTTTTTCCAGTAAGCAGGACTAATATTATTATCTATTGTTGTTTTGAATACTGGATATAATGGTAATGGTGGTGGTTGCTGTGGCGTTGAACTTGATGCTCCTGTGGCTTGATATTCTACTTGGGCATCATCTCCGCCTGAAATTGGCGAACCTTCGTATTCTAATACTGGGAGATTATCCGGTACTGTTCTTGTTGTTGCCGATGGTGCTGATTGTCTATTGCCTAGCATTCTTTGAAAAATTGTTCCACCCATTTCTCGTAAGTTTGATGCCATTGCTTGGCTCACTTCATTTACTCTTTCTTTTGTTGCTGTGGTTAGTTCTTGTAGCCTTGTATCTACCATTGCCTCGTGTTGTCTTGTTGTTTGTAGCGGTGTGGAAAAATCATATTCATCTTCTATTGCTTCTGCGTTTCTGGTTAATGGTGTGTCAGCATTCATCCTATGCACTGCATAAGTGTGCCCGTTTCTGCGTGCTTCTTGTTTCATCATTGCCTCTCTCATTTGTCTGTCTAATATTCTCATCTCTTGGTCTTTCAATAATTCTAAATGGTCGCTTCCATCAAAAAAACTACCCTGTGGACTTGCTTTAAAAAATGTAGCATCTCTGTTTGGTAATTTTCCCGTTATTAAATCATTTTCGCCAATTAGACCTACAATTTCTTCATAAGTGGGGCGTCGTTTCAATCCAAATTTTGCATATGGGTTTATTAATTCTAAACTTGCTGTAGTTGCCATATTTATTATAATAATAGTTAGATTATTAATATTATTATAATAAATTTTAAGTAAATGTTAATTTTTCCAGCTCCTTAATTCGTTTTTCTAAATGCTCCTTCGTCGAATGTGGTAGATTTGGGCGATGTAGTTCCATTGTTAATCTGTCTAATTCATTTTGATAATTTGCTCTGGCGTGTCCTTCTTGAATGTGTTTTCTAAATGCTACTGATGCTTCCTGTGAGTCTCTTAACTTCATTTGTTCGTGTAGATGTTTTAGATATTCATTATCTTTTAAATCAAATGGACTATATTTAATTTGTGAGGATTGTAAAAATATCTTACCTTTATTTTTCTTATTATTTCGTTTATGAAATTTATACATTATATATTTATCATAGATTTTAATTTTAATCATAGAGCAGACTTCCGGATTCGCGTAATTCCAGAACAGACTCCGAAATCATATGCACAAATAATTCTCGCACATCTTCATTATCTGTCAGTGCTCTGTTGCTTCCTTTCAATTTAAAAACGAGTAAACCTCCCATTTTAGTATTCTGTCCAGTAAAATTAGTGTCTGCCATTTTCTCAAACGATATACCAATAACGAACTTGTCTTCTCTGTAGCGTTTATATGAAATGCTAAAGGCGTCTTGGTCAGGGTTCAAATAGTGTAATGTTCGTCTTAAATAATATGCAGTTTCTGCCATTGATTGACATTCAAACTCTGGATATTTCTTGTTGTTGATTTGTAATTGCCACGTTAAGTTTAAATCTGAATTTTGAAAGCCCTTTCCTTGGTATGTCGCGCGATCAGCTCCATCTGGATCAGGACCATCAAAAATACGAGAATTAATCATCGGATTGTAAAAATAATTCCATCGCTTGTAAAGGTAGTTGTCTTGTCTGTAATAATCAGTATTTTGTGGGTCAGTTCCTGCTCTTGGTGGGCGATATAGTGTAATGAAACAACCATTCAATTTAGAAGCGGATTTAACAATATTCATATTAATTTCATTTCCTGCCGCGTTGAATGATTGTGTCATAGTGTGACACATTGGAAAAACTAATTTCAAACTTTGACCCTCTAACAAATGTTTCACTATGTTATTATTGACCGTATTGTCTAATTGAATTACCTCGGCTCTTATAATTACGTTATTCAATTCCCACTGCGTTGAAGTATCGCCGGTTGTGAAATAGTAGCCGTATTTGTCAGTATATGTGTTGTTGATTAAATCCCCCGCTGCATCACGAGTAGCAAATGGTGTAATTACTGGTACGTGCTCATCCGATACAATTGTAAATTCCAGTTCAAGCGGAGCATATCGTAAAGGTAAATAATAATTGCTTTCTAACAGTCCACACACCGGTTTATGTCCTAATCTCATATAACCATTAGCGCCGGGTATTCCTGCAACTGAATGGCGGGTATATCGTGCTGTTAAATCGCCCCAATTATTATGATCTCCCGCGGCGACTAACACATCATCTGGTGCTGTTCCAGTAGTTCCTCGTTCATTATTAGCATCAATAAATTCTGCTAATCCAGTAGCATATGTGTGTCGCCAGTCATCATCCCAGCGAGGATTAGCGCTACTTTCTAAATCGTCCATATCTCTAGCATCTTGACTTTTAAAGGAATTATACAATTCACAGTGCCTATTGTATTCAATAATATCCTGAACCTGTTGTCCGCCTACTGTGCATCTATAACGACTGAAGAAGGATGATAAATTTCCTAACGGGCGTAAAAAATGACTTCGTGTTCCGTCAGTGTTTTGAAGATTTGCAAATAAACGAATACTTGATAAATCAATATATGTGTTGTCTTCTCCTGATATATGAAATCTAATATTTTTGTTTCCTGCATTTGGATTATAAACATTACTACCCGACGGAAAATAATTAACGTGTCGTCTGTCTGTGATGTATTGTGCTGTTTCTGGAAGTCCAAAATTTAACGAATTAATCATTGTAGTTTCACTTTCTGCAATTATATTATCCATTACTTATATATGATAAACTTAGATTTTATTTTTTATTTTTATATTTTTCTTATGTGGAAGCATTGTAGTAGAATTGTTTGAAGTTGTATTTTTTATAGTATTTATTAGATAATTATTTTTTGTATCAACTATATCTTTTAAAGTATCATAATCTAAATGTTTATATTGTTTATCGTATTTTGTAGGTTCTTTTGTCAGTTTCTTTTCTAATGGAATTTTGTTTTGCTTGTCTTTATTTCTAAACATTATTATTAATATTATTGAGATAATGTTAGTTCAGTTATACGCTTTATACAATCTTCTAATTCGTCTCTATACTTATACAAATAACTTAAATCATCTTCATCTAATGGAATTTTATTTTCTTCTTGTTCTTTTAAAAAGTCGGTATAATCAACTCTACTATAATCTGTATAATGTATTTTGTTATTTTCTGGATGTAATTTTAAATATTCATTTTCATAATTAATAATTTCACTATACATGCCTATTATAAGTCCTTCAATATTACCTTTTCTGTAGTATAAATGATTTAAATCATTGCTTTCGTGCTCTTCCTTATCTTTATTTAACACTTCCTTGCCACAATGCCATTCGTATTTACTATTTGATATTTTGTATTCTTTCTCTTTCTCTCGCTCTATCAATTTTTCATAAGCATATTCAACATCATTGTCCCATTTCTCAGCATCAATACTCATATATAAGTTATATATATATATATTTATTTATTTATTGTTCCGGTGTTGAATTAGGATTGAAACGCGAAGCATTTAACCCGAATTATCATTCGGGTTGAACCCATTAGAAATATCAGTAGTAGGATTAATTTCAGTCATACCTTGTCCTGTCCAATTATTGAAACTGTGTTTGTCTAATAAATTATTGCTTTCTATTTCTCCAGTTATTGCCGCGTCATCGAACATTGCTATAGGATCTCCACGATTTCTAAATCGTAAGTGTCGCGGGTTTTTCTGCTGGTTAGTTCCTGATACAAAAGGTGATGAATAAACAGTACTAGCATATTTGTTGCCGTGTCTGTTGTTGATTTCTTGAACAACGGATGAACCGAGGCTATGTCCAACAATTCTATTCACATCTGGATTTTTCCTTAATTCTTCCATAGCGTCTTTATATCTTTCGCTTAATTGAACATTATGAGTAGGAATAAAAAACAAATCTGCAATTACATCATTGACTTTGTGATTTAGTCCCGTTTTAGCACCAGTACCACCAATATATAATGTGTTGCCTATTCTTGTTATTCCATTCACATTTGAATACGCGGCGTCTAAACCCTTGACATCATCAATTTTATTTTTATTTTGAACATTGATTTCTTCAGCATATCGTGTTTTATGTTTCATTATTTGCTTATCAAAATGTTTATTGAAACCTCCTATTTTGTCTTCCAATTTCTTTTTATGGTTAAAAAATACATCTTCTATTAAATCCTTACCTGCAGTATATGCCTTATCACTTGCTACACCTGCCATCATTTGCGTCGGCGTCCTGCCTTCTATAGCACCTAATAATATTGTCGTCCAATCATATATTATTAATAGATATTTTTTAAATTATCTATTAATAACAATAATTTCAAAGTAATTATCAATAATAATTATATTATAATTTCTATTGTATATTATATTTATGAGTGATAGATTAACATATAAAAAAATATATGTTGATAGTGCTTACAGATTATCAGAAAGCAATTCTACCAGCGACTTTATTATAGAACTTGACCAAAACTTTGAAATTCCGCCAAGAACAAAAATGTTCGTGACAGAGTGTTCATTCAGCACTCCGTTTTATACAACAGAGAAGGGCTTTTATGAAAGGTTCTATATTATGTTGTATAATAGTTCCAATGTCTTATTAAGAAGCACTGCCGTTGATGTATCCGGTGAAATTTATTATGCCAAACAATTATCATTTAAAATACAATCAGAATTAAACGCGGCATTTAATGATATTGCACCTGACTTATTCTTAACAGTATATGGACAAAGCGAACGCAAAATGGAACTTAAATTAAATGACCCTCTAAATTACAAAATCAAAATACCTACAGATGAAGAATTAGAAACTTATGTAAATGACAAATGGAACAGAGGACAGTTTGAATATGACAACTTGAGACCAAAGTCTATTAACTATTTATTAAGTAATTATATTGCCTATGATCCTGCGACATCTTGGTTAAGTGGATATTTTAATTTAGTTCCTTTTCAGAATATATACATAAATTGTCCTCAATTAAGCGATTATAAATATTCAGCACCTAACAATTTCAGCAGTTCAGTAATTAAAAAAGTTCAAATCAATCAACAACTTGGCGGAGTTATAACAGATTTTACAGCGCCCATATATGCAGATTTTATTGATGTAGGCGGTAAAAATATTAAGAGACTACACTTTAGAATAACAACTTCAAGAAACGAGTTAATTGATTTTCATGGCGTTCCCATTTCTTTTAGCATTCTCTTTCAATTAGATAATTGAATAACCAACCTAAATATTAATATTTATATCAAATTATTAATATTAATATTTCTCAATTTGTCCATATAGACAAAATATATAAAACATATAGACAAAATATATAATATATTATATATGTCAGAAGTTGAACCTGAAATTACAAATACAATTGAAGCAGACGAGCCAGTAAATGAATTACCACCAATTGAAGAAGAAGCACCAAAGGCAGAACCAACAATAGAACCAACACAAGAAATAAAACCTGTAGAACCTCTTAAAAACAACTCAAAAACTCAAGCGCGTAATGAAAAGAAAATAACCTGTCCAAAATGTGCCAAAACTTTAACATTAAAATCTTACAGATACAGTCACGAACGCAATTGCCAAGGACCATTAGAATCTAAACCCATAAAGCCTAAACCCAAAGCAGTTCCAATAGCAAAACCTCAAAGGATAGATCATGAAGTAGCGTACAACGAAGAAAATCAACAACCACAACCGCAACAAAATACTATAATAGCGAACACACCACCCCCAAGAAGAATGCAACCACAACCGCCTCCAAACCCGCTACAAAATATAGCACAGCATTACCAATTATTGCAAAATGAATATTTGAGACAGAAGCAAGAAAAATACAATGCATTAAATAAAGGTATATTTGGTTCAAGAGGAAAAAAAGATAGAATATAATTATTTTATAACCTACTATATAATAATTATGTTTTCAACATTATCATTGGATGGCTCAAGCAGAATTATAGCAAGCGAATTAGTATTAATAAATTGAACAGAACCATCAACCTTAAGCAGTGTTTATGCTACAAAGCAAGAATTAGCAGATACAGCAGGTTCATTAGGCGGAGGTTATACAATTGAAGAAGTTGATGCACTGATATTAGCACAAAAAAATAAGATAGATGCAAACATATCAGCAATATCAGAAATTAACGCAACATCAGCAACAATGTTTGACGAACAAGTAAATCAAAATATAACAATCACAAGTAATTTTAATAATACTACTGCTTACGGACTTACAATAACTTCAATACTACCGACTATATCAGCAAATACAACTAAACTTGACACAAATGCTAATGATATTAGTTCCAATACATTTTTAATTAGTGGTTTTAACAATAGTATTAGTTCCAATTCATCTTTAATCACAGGACATAATAATACATTAGCATCACATTTAGCAGTATTAACAACACACGATAGCAACATAGCAACAAATACAAATGGAATAACAATATTAAATAATACAGTAGGTAGTAATATGACTTTTGTTAATAGTCATCAAAACACAATAACCTCGCATATATCATTAATTGACACAAATATTAATAACATAACAGGACACGGAAACACAATATCAACGATTTTAACAGATATAGCAGATTTACAAGCAGGAGCGGGTGCTTCTTGGACTACAGCCGAAAAAAACAACTATTCAAGCAGATGTATCAACATTATATACAAACGATACTAATTTATTCAATACTAACACTGCTTACAGTAATACATTTGCTTCAATTATATCAGATAATAATATACAAGATGTATTAATAACTCAAAATTCAAACACAATAAATAGTTTAATATCAGCAGATTTACAAAAGTTAGATAAAACAATCACAACTGCGCAAACGGTAAACTCTCCATTAATACTTAGTTTAACAGATAATACTAATCCAATTTTTAGAATTCAAGATGCTGTAAGTAACCAACGCTTAGAATTTAAAAGAGGTTGTCAGTTGGACTCGTATCAAGGTTTAACAGGTGCTACACCTTATAGATTATGGTTGGGATGGAATACAGGAGATGTTATTATTGGAAGACCTAATAATGCTTCAAGAATTACGATTAACGGTAATGTTCACACTTCATACAATTTTGCTCAAGCACATGGAACATCATATTTTGAAGGTGCTGTTTATATGAAAGGTAATTTATTTACAAATAATGATTTTTCAACAGATATTAAAACTAAAATTGATAATTTAGACAATGCATTAACTCCATATTTAGAAACACATACCCCATCTGCAACAGAAGGTTTTTATATTCATCATCCTAATTTTGTTGCTTGTAGTATTGGCGATATAACCAATGCTTCTAACCAATATTTTATGTGCGACGGTGCTGTATCAAAAACCATATTCAATAAAGCAGTTGATGTATTAGGTGATGTATATACAAACGGCGATTTAACAATGGTTTCTGGTAAGAAAGTTGAAGTCAATCAGGTTCAGTCAGTATCAGGAAATACTTTATTATTACAAAATTCACCGAGTGGCAATGTTCAATTTGGCGACACTTCAAAACTAATAATTAATAATGCTGAAATGTATCTTGATACAAACGATTTAGTAATCAGGAATAGCAACACTTCAAACTCTATTAATTTGGTTGTTGGATTATCTGCAACATATGCTGATAATAAAATTATTTTGAATAGTGGAAGTAATAGCGAATTACGAGGCGACTGGACTATTGACGGTGACATGACTCTTGGAATTGCTCATAAAATGAATTTGAGACATTTAAATAGTGATGCTGTTTTAAGATTAGAAGCATCAACAACTATTGATAGTTATATTGATGGCACTAAATATTTACAATTGGATGATACTCAATTTTCATCATTCAATGGATTTAATTTAAGTAGTGATAAGAGACTGAAAGATAATATAGAAGATGTAGAAGATGACACTATAAATATGGTAAAAAAACATTAAGATTAAAACATTTGTTAAAAATCAAAAAACTAAAAAAACTGAATTAGGATGGATTGCTCAAGATGTTCAACAATACACAAATCCTAAATATAATATTGTAAATGAAACAGGAGAATACTTAACAATGTGCTATGACAGAATGGCCTGTATTAGTTGGGATGCTTTATCAAAACTAATCCATCGCGTAGAATATTTGGAGAACGACGTCTTTAAAAAGAAAAATAAAAAAGACAAGTCTAAATAATATTTATGCGAGAAGTGATATTAAACTTCAAAAATAAAAACATTTAGTTTAAAAAATCTTGTAAAATGTATTTAAAGAAATATAAAATATAATATAATATTTAATATAATGAGTATTAAACCTGAAGATATGACATTAGAACAAATCAAGGAACAACTGGCACTATATAATAGATTGTATTATCAAAAAAGACGAGTAGAAAAAGACTTTATGGAAACCAAGAGAGCAAGTGCTATCAGATATAATAGGAGAAAGAAATTAGACAAGATGGCAGAAAATGGAGAAATTAATTTAAAAGATATTGATTATGAAAATAAACCAGAAGATTTACAGAATACAAAACCCAGAAAATATAAGGCACAAACATATAAAGTTATAACAGTTGAATAAATAATATCTATTAAAATTTCAATATTTTAAGTAATGTTTATTAAAATTTATATATTTTAATAAATATTTGGTGCATTTTTTGGTTTTTAGGTTTTGAACCCCCCAGAGCGGGGGGTTCATTCCCCCCAGAGCGCGGGGTTCATTCCCCCCAGAGCGGGGGATTTGCCTGAAAATCTTGAAATTAGGTGCTGTTTTGCTGTCCCCCCCAGAGCGGGGGGTTCATTCCCCCCTGTGTGGGGGGTTCATTCCCCCCTGTGTGGGGGATTTGAAACCATAAATTTAGGAAAAATTAAAAATATATAGACATTTTACTATAAGAAATATTTCTTGTAAAAAAGTATTTAAAGAAATATTATGTATTATAATTATATGGTGAAAATGTTCAATGAGATTGAGCAGGAGGAAATCATTAGTGAATTCTTAAATAAAATCAACATGAATGACACTATAAGAATGATAAATAAAAAAATTGGAATGTGTAAAGAATGCAAATTTAATTATAATAATATTCAATTATATAAAACTAAATTATCAGAAAATATTATTAAACACATATGCAAATATAATTATAAAGAATGTTATAAATGCAAAAGATTAAAACAATTGAGCACATTTGTAAATATTGACACTTGTAATAAGTCAAAAGACTTCATCAAACTAACTGAAATAATTGAAAATGAAAAGGAAGAAGACACAACCGTTACAATAAACAACATCAAAAATTATTATTTTACAAAATTATATAAATTTCCGACATTCAAATTTATCAAATCCAATTTATTAAAGGATGTTAAAGGAAGGCACAACTACACAAGGGACATACACGACAGAATAAAGGACTGTTATGAATTATACTACAAAGGAAATATTAAAACTGAAAGCGCTGGAGTAGATTTAGGCGATACACCAATTTATAAAATTTATAAAACAGTTGAAATAAAATACATAGAAACATATAAAAATGGTCTAGTAGATAGATTGTTTGATGAGTATAAGAATGATGATGACATACCAAAAAACCAAAAGAATAGACGGGATTGTTTTAGATATATTGAAAATAATATTTCGAACACGTTAAACATATTCAAAATAATATTATCACACATTTTCAATAAGCAGGATAATGCACTTTCTAATATCCTTTTTAATGATGTAGGACAAAATATTTATAAGCACTATACAAAAGAAATAGAAATAAGCGAGAGAATACAAAATATGATATTTAGTTCATACCCAAGTATCAAAGATATCAAACCGCAGACTAATAGGAGTAACCAAAAACAACAACAGTACGAAGCATATTTAAATAGTGCTGAAGATTTTGAATAAAATGTTAAAAAATATCACCTTTATTAATATGGCAAATATTAATAAAAATGATATAATTAGTAAAATCTATTATGATAGATCAGGATACGGAAGTATCACAACAACCTATAAGGATGCTAAACAAAAGGAACAAAGCATAACCTTAAATGATGTTAAAGAATGGTTTCAAAAGAACATAGAACAGAAGAAGCAATTAAGAGGCAAAAATTCATTTATTTCTCCGCATCCATACTTTGAATTTCAATTAGATTTATTTTTTTATTAATGACATACCCAATCAAAAATTTAAAGTGGGGATGGTTTTAATTGATATATTTACCAGATATTCTACAGTAATACCTATTAAATCAAAACAACCGCCTGACATATTAGCGGGAGTAATGGAAGGACTGCAGAAAATGAAAGGCAAACCAGAAATTATTTATAGCGACGAGGAAGGCAGTTTATATAATAAAACAGTTGAAGATTATTTCAAAGAAGAAGGAATAGAATTATACCGCACAAGAGGACATCCTAATTTTGCGGAGCGTTTCATTAGAACCTACAAAGATATGTTATATAAAAGGGTTGAAAAAGATGAAAAAGAAGGAAGGGACAATATACAATGGATAGATTATAATTTTGAAATATTACTAACTTATAATAATAAAATGGAACATTCAAGCATAGGAATGACACCAGCGGAAGCATTGAAGGAGAAAAACAATTATAAAGTAAAAATGAAAATGGCAACCGAAGCAACTAGAACCCGTAAATATCCTGAAATTAACATAGGTGACGAAGTGAAGATTTACAGAAAGAAAGCAATAACTGAAAAGGAAAGGAGTAGTAATTGGTTGCCTGCAAAATATAAAGTTGAAAGGATTGAAAAAAAATTAGGACAAACATATTTTTATTTAGAACATAACACGCGACCATTCTTAAGATTTGAAATCTTAAAAGTTTAAAAAATATATAGTTTTTGTAAAAATAGATTTCTTGTAAAAAAAATAGTTAAAGAAATATTATTATATCATTATTATATATAGTATAATTATGTCTAAGGCTTTGGAACGAAACATTGGATATTTAACAGTGCTAAGGCGGAAGTCATCACGGACAGCAAAACATTCAGACCTTAAAAAAATAGATAGAGTAATTAATTTATATACCGAGAGGAAGATTTCAAATGTCACAACAGCTGAAAATTTAATCAAGGGTTTAACTTCTACTGACACAAAAGTTTATGATAAAACATATCAAAAATACAAGGATAATATTAAGAAATTCAAGGAAAATAAACCCTTAAATCAAAGAATGGCAGAAGCAAGGACAAAGAAGGAGACGGGAGGGAAACTGAAGATAGATAACGACCCAGGACCAAGAGCAAGGGAAGGGAAAAATAAATATTTTGTTCAATTTATGTTATACATATCAGAGCACAAAGACAGGAGAACCATAAAGTCCAACTATGCATTCAAACACAGACAAAATTTATTTTTTGTGAAACGATACGATAATTTTACTGCTACAATTAAAGCCACTGCATTTTCTAAAGATATCATAGGTAAAAGAATATTTAAAATGATAGGCGACCCCAATACAGAATATGGAATAAGAGGTGACACAGGAAATATCGAGTTTTCTAATACACTAGAACTATTACGAACTGACAAAAATTTTAAAAAAGATTATGAACAGATGACGGCATTTTATGACGATATAGAATGTATTAAAATATTATCAGTAGATATGGTAAATAAAGACGGCGACAAATTTGACATTCTTACAGAAAATTTAAGGGATGCTACTAATGTTTCAATTTTTAATAGGTATATACATACACCTTTAAGGATGAACGAAGACACCATACATAAAGCAATTAGCAAGGGTAATTATATCGATAATGAATGCTGGATTAATGCATTAACTGATTTTTACAGTGATACAATTATGAACGAAAGAACCCGTAATAGACTAACTAGAGAAAAAGTAATTGAAATTATAGGTAGAGATAACTTTAGTGAAACGGGGGCAACCATTCACGAGATGGAAGCTGTATTTAAACAGTTTAAAATTCCATGCAGAATTTATGATTGTTGCAATAAATTAATTTATAAATGCGACCCCGATATAAATAGTAGGCACATCAAACCATTTTATGCAATGGTCAAAAACAGTCATATTTACGCAATGAATCACGACTTAAAAAGCATTCAACAGAAACAATTAATAACCAAGATACCAACTGTCAAAGCTTCAACCGACTACTATATTAATGAAAGAGAGGAACCACCGCTTTATAGAATGATAAAAAATATTGACGATATACTAAATACCAAAGTTGATGAAAAAACAAAAGAGATATATTTAGTATCCGAAGACAATAAGTTATCTGAATTATTTTTCAATTTAGTTAATAGTGGCTACGAACCAAGAATTAGATTTCAAGCTTGTATTATATCAGAAATAAAAATAAAATTTAACAAAACAATATATATAATAAAAACACAAAATTTAATAAAAACTTCTGCAGATGGATGTATTGCAGTATGTGATGAAACCACATATAACAATATGAATAACGCAATGTTTAATTTTAATAAGTCATTGTTTAACTTATCTCATAAATCGTTTTATAATGACATTGATATTCAAATTTTAGACGAAGCCAGAACAGTTGTTCCATCTGGCTTATTGTGTGATAGCAGAGATATCAAAAATGAAATCGAAATCGATATATCAAAAGCATTTACTCATGCGTTTATTACTATATCAGAAATACCAGTATTTAATCAATTTGACATTTGGCGAGCGTTTGATGATACAACTGATATTTATGACCTACACGACTTAACGTTATATTATATAGAAAAGAAAACTACTATACTAAAACGGACAGGACGATTGCTACTTAATAAAAAATATTGCTTACTATATGGTGTATTTTTGAAACAACTAGATAACATGACAAGAGAACGAATTAATATTTTATACTTTAAACAACCTTCATTTATTCACAAAGTTGAACATAAAAATATTGTTAATGAACTTTGGAACACAAACATTAGCGAAGACAATGAGGAAGATAAATGTATTAAAAAACTGGTCGCAAATGTTAATTATGGACTTCTAGAAAAGGGGGGAGCAACTGACCAGAAGAGCACAGTGTTTAAAAATCTTAAGGAAGCTTTAAACTATCAGGCAGAGTATGGAGGTAAAATACATAAATTAACACATTTCACGACAGAACAAATTACAGTAGATGAAGAACAATATACAGCAGAAGAAGAACAGGCGTCATATTATATACTTAATGTAAAGGACACATCGCGCTTAAGGAATGGTTTTAGGTATGTAAAAGAGCTACTGCTTCAATACCATAATTTTAGAATGTATCAAGATTATTCTAAGTTATATCAACATGGCATTAATGTGTTCAGTGTCAAAACAGATGCGTTTACAATAGCGCGATCGGATATAACAAAAGCAAGAGAGCTTTTAATCTTTAATAATGAAATAGGAGGTTGGCGAGTTTCAAATGACGAATATATTAAATTTCCTACTGTAGATTATGAAATTACACAAAACGAATTAATACAAATACCAATTTATGAAAGTAAAACTATTGATATAGTAGATAAATATGACACAGATAATATTATAGAAATTATTGAACAAAATAATCCTATTATGATTCGTGGAGCACTACCGGGCACAGGAAAATCATATATATGTCAAAAAATGGTTGATAAAAATTATAATGTAATTTTTATTTGTCCTACTAATAAACTATTACAGGCATTCGAAGGCGAAGCAATGACAATAAATAAATTTTTCGGTATTAATTATGGAGATGCTAAATTAGAACCATTTGATTTTACAGATTTTGATGTTATAGTATTTGACGAAGTTTATTTTAGTAATTTAAATATATATTGGAGAATAAAACAATTTGTAGAACAGAATAAGCACAACAAAATTATAATAGCAACAGGAGACACCAAGCAGTTAAAACCAGTTCAAGAGATAACAAATACTCGAGACTATGAAGTATACACTGATAACATTATAGATAACATTTTTGAATATAATATTTTGTTAAAAGAATGTAAGCGACTTAACACACAGGAAGATAAAGATAAACTAAGAAATATTAGAATTGATATTTTTGAAAATAAGTTACCTATTATGAAAGTTATTGAAAAATACTTTGAATATACAACTGACATAAGCAAATCAATCAACAACATAGCATTTTTAAATACAACTTGTAAAAATGTATCAAATGAAATTAGAAAATTAGAAAATAGAAAAGATGAATATGAAGTAGGAGAATTTTTAATTTGTAGAGAATATACAACAACTAAAACATCAGTTTTTAATGTAAATTTCAAATATAGAATTGTTCATATTGGGAGCGATGGAATATTTACGTTGAAAAATGTTAAAACTGAAATTCTACAGTCTTTGCCAGTTGATAAAATAAGAAGTAATTTTATATTTGCATATTGCTCGACTTGTCATTCTGCCCAAGGCAGTAGCATTGATGACACCATAACAATTTTTGATTATAACCATTTTTTGGTAAAGAATTATCCAGAATGGATATGGACTGCAATTACAAGGTGTAGAGATTTAAACAAAGTCAAATTTTATAAATATACGAAAGATATTGATGATGTATTTAATCAAAAATGTATTATGAGTTATTTTGAAAGGAAAATATTAAATTACAAAGAACAAGACAGGAAAGCCAAAAGAACAATACCTAAAGAAGGTTATGTAAATGCGCAATGGTTTTTAAATAATATCACTAATCAATGTAATTACTGCGGATGCGGTTTTTCTATGGATATTAAAAACGGTAATATAATGACAATCTGACAGCGCAACGTAAATCAAACGAGTTGTCACACGAACTGAATAATATTATTCCTTACTGTGTTAGATGCAATTGTAGTTGTAAATGATAATAATTTAAATAATATTTTAATATTTCTTGTAAAAAAGTATTTAAAGAAATAAAAAATATATATATTATAATAGAAATGGTGGAAACCGAAATCAATAATTATATCAATAAGAAATGCTACAACTGTTGCCACTTCAAAAAGGAAAATATGGAATTATATAAATTAAATTTACCTAATGGAATAGTTAATAATATTATTGATTATTCTTTGGGTAAAGAAAATATATGCAGAACATGTAAAAAATGGAGATATTACCAAGACGCAATCGAATATAATTTAGATATTAAAAGGTTTAATGAAAGAAATGTTGAAGATGACATTTTGATATTTTTAACTGTGTATAAAATACCACCTTATGATTATGTTAGAGTATTTATGAAAATCAGTAAGAAAAAGTATGAAATGATTGACTGCATATTATGGATGTTGGAGTATCAAAGAAAAGAAGGGTTTGATGTGAAAAAAAACATTAAATCATATATTGAAAGTGAAAAGTTTGATGTTAAAAATACAGTGAGAGATATTAATAGTATTATTAAAATGATGTATGAAAGAGGAACGATATATCAATTAAATAGTTATCCTGAATTTAAATTATAACCATACTATGATTATAACATTTATACCCTTATATGTTATAATTATAATGTAAGTATAGCGTTTTATATATTGAAGATAAAATCCTACAAGGCGGGCCATGCGCAACTCCGGAATATCCAAAATTTCGAAAAATGATTAATTATTTGTCTTCTCATTGAATTATTGAAAATGTTGTTTCTTATTGAATAATTCTTCTTAAAATGATATATATATTTATCTCTTTTGAAAAAACTATATTTTCTAAAATATTTTGGAAAATGTGTGTTTTTGAAAATAAACATGTTTAGGTGTATTGATTTTTTCAAAAAATAATTCAATTTTTGTTTTGGTATGCAGTACTAAAAAAATATTTATCAAAATGTGTTTAGACTGTTTCAAAAAATGTTTTAAAAAAAAATGGCTGTTTTGAAGGCGCTTATTTTTTCAAAACAACGCCAAAAAAAACCCCAAGTGTAGACCCTCAGACTTTTGCGGAGTCCTAAAAAAGTTGGCGCATGCCTGTTCCTAACTCTAGTGTGAATTCTGAACGCTTTTGTCTAACTCCCTCGCCGCCGGATCTCTAGATCTCTGAGGTGATTTCTGAGCGGTTTTGTCTAACTCATTTGCCGTTGGATCTCTATAGCTCTAGTGTGAATTCTGAACGCTTTTGTCTAACTCCCTCGCCGCCGGATCTCTAGATCTCAGATGTGATTTCTGAACGGTTTTGTCTAACTCATTTGCCGTTGGATCTCTATAGCTCTAGTGTGAATTCTGAACGCTTTTGTCTAACTCCCTCGCCGCCGGATCTCAAGATCTCTGATGTGATTTCTGAACGGTTTTGTCTAACTCATTTGCCGTTGGATCTCTATAGCTCTAGTGTGAATTCTGAACGCTTTTGTCTAACTCCCTCGCCGCCGGATCTCTAGATCTCTGACGTGATTTCTGAACTGTTTTTTCTAACTCATTTGCCGTTGGATCTCTATAGCTCTAGTGTGAATTCTGAACGCTTTTGTCTAACTCCCTCGCCGCCGGATCTCTAGAACTCTGATGTGATTTCAGAACGGTTTTGTCTAACTCATTTGCCGTTGGATCTCTATAGCTCTAGTGTGAATTCTGAACGCTTTTGTCTAACTCCCTCGCCGCCGGATCTCTAGATCTCTGACGTGATTTCTGAACGGATTTGTCTAACTCATTTGCCGTTGGATCTCTATAGCTCTAGTGTGAATTCTGAACGCTTTTGTCTAACTCCCTCGCCGCCGGATCTCTAGATCTCTGACGTGATTTCTGAACGGTTTTGTCTAACTCATTTGCCGTTGGATCTCTATATCTCTAGTGTGAATTCTGAACACTTTTGTCTAACTCCTTCGTCGCCGGATCTCTAGATC
>CAUJNA010001419.1:0-72500 GCA_963377175.1 Effrenium voratum
ACAGAAGACCAGTCGTCCCGTTGAGGAAGGCGCTGTACGGACACCCAGATGCGGGAACATTTTGGGAGCAGCACTGCGATGAGTCGGTGCGTGCCGTTGGTTTGAGCCCATCGGCGAAGAATGGCCTTCAGTGTACATTCATGAAAAGCTCCAGCTTGTTCTGGTTGTGTATGTCGACGACTTCAAAATGGCAGGGCCGCAGAAGAACCTTGCCCAAGGGTGGAGCATGTTGCGTACACGTTTGAAAATTGAGCCCGAGACTGGACTTGACATGTACCTTGGTTGCAATCAACGCAAGGGAAACGTCACTCTCGGGAACGGACACCGAGTAACAACGGTGACCTACGACATGGAACAGTTCCTACGTTCCTGTGTCGACCGCTATCTTGAAGTGGCGGGCGACGTGAAGTTGAATAAGGTTGTCACCCCTGAGTTGCATGAAGAAACAATGAATCACGTCTCACGGAAGCCTGCCAGAGAGGGGCCGTCAGTCGTGTGCAATTGGTGTAACAATCTTGTGCCCACCGACGGTTCTGCCACAGTGCCGGACCAACGGGGAGGGACTCCTGAGTTGGCCATGAAGGAGCCCGTGCGTGGACACCTTGCTCCGCATGCCGCTAGCCTACTGATGAAGTTGCTGTACGGTGCGCGGATTGCTCGCTTCGATTTGTTGCGGCAAGTGAATCGCCTAGCACGGAACGTGCATAGGTGGACTGACTCCGATGATCGGGGTTTGCATCACTTGATGATGTGCTATGTGCATCATACCAAACATTGGCGCATGGTCGGTTGGGTTGGAGACCCTATGGACGATGTGCACTTGGCCTTGTATGCGGACGCTGACTTTGCGGGATGCATTGACTCGCTGCGATCCACCTCCGGTGGACACTTGAATATACAAGGGCCTAATACCCGGTTTCCGTTGTCTGGCAGCTCTAAAAGACAGGGTTGTGTGAGTCACTCCACTCCCGAGGCCGAGATTGTTGCGGCCGATGTTGCCATGAGATCGATGGGTATGCCCGCTCTCAAGTTGTTAGAGCGGATTCTCAAGAAGTCACCGAACTTTGTGTTCTATGACGATAACAATGCTATGATCGGTGTTGTGCGATCGGGGAGAAACCCCACGATGCGCCACCTTGAGAGAAGCCATGGTGTTAGCATTTCGTGGATGCATGCGATGTTCACACGTGATTACATGTACTTGGCGTATGAGGTCACCGACAGGATGGCGGCCGACATCTACACCAAGGCGTTCAATGATGGGCGCAAATGGAAACATGCATGTTTGCAGATTGGTCTACTTGACCCGAGCTTGCTGTCTGACCCGGATACCCTCAAGGCGCTCACACCCACGTGTGATCCCATAAAGGGGACCATGCAGACCGCTTCGGGGACAGTTGACGGAGTTCCAACATTTCCGTACACGCACATACCGATCATGCCCCCGGACCTATGGTGGTCTGGATTAACATCCAAAGAGGGATTGCATGAGCATGAAGGACATGATCCGGTTGTTGTTGCCAAGGGACCCAGATGGATGCGGGTAAAACCTCCACTCGCGGTTATGACACCGTTTGGGAGCAAGTGGCTTCGTTCCACTTGGTTTCTGAAGAATGGGTCATGGCTCAAAGTTGAGGATAGAGTTGACCCGGGGCTACAATGTGTGCGAATTGATGGTTGGGTTGAACGCGCAGTTTGGCAGTTTCATCCCGTACCGGTCGCTGCACCGGCGCGGGAACGGTCTCCACGACCACGACCAATTCACGTCGGGTCGGGGATGTTGACATGCAGTCCGTGCTGGCCGCATTTGTTGAAGAACTGTCGAACGAGCGCATAGAGTTGAAGTGTATTAACGACCTTGCTTTGGAAACGTTGCTCCGATTGAAATTGCTCATGCGTTGTCTGCATATCAATCACGAGCAGCTTGTCCCTGGTCGTTGTTTTGTTCCGTATCGCATTGCGGTGAAGCACAAGCCACAGTTAGCGCCGGGTATTGAACTCGCGATGGTCAAACATGTCGGTGGTGTGCTTCGCGCTCCTGTTCATGTCTCGCTTCCTGGTATGAGAACTCGCACAGTCGTCACTCTTTACAGTGTTGACTTGGCTCGGCCCATCGTGCTGATGGTATGTTCCGAACCACGTAACTGGTTCACTGCTCTTGCCCGCCATGACGGGCCGCAGGTTGTCACCATAACTCTGGTTGATGACTTACTGAGCGAGTACGGGGGGAGAATCGCCCGACATGTGCTTACCAAACCTTCCGATTTGTTGTTCTTCGCCGGGCCTTGCACGGGGGGATCATCATGGGCACGCCTCAAAAAGACTCGCGGCATTGACACCGCAGAGAAAATCGAGGCCAAACAAAGAGAATTTTGGAGATTATTTGAACGGTTCGTTGAAATTAAACGGCATGCCATGACAAAACGAGCTGCGATTTTGTTTGAGTTGCCTGGAAGTTGTGATTATTGGAAAGATGAGAGACTGCATGAGGTCGTGCATGTTGGGACTAGTCACGAGTTTGATGGGTGTCGCTATGGCTTGAAACAAAGATATGCTAAGAAACCCCTGCCAATCAAGAACCCATGGAGAGTTGTCTCATGGAACTTTGAACTTGGTGGCTCGTTGTCCAAGAAATGCAATGGAAACCATGAGCATGGACCTTGTGCTGGTCGGGAAACCAAAGAAACCCAGTTGTACACGTCTATAATTGTGGGTGTGATCCTTCGCCGTTTTCGTGCTCGAGCTAGGTGCCTCAAACCGGCACCGTTGAAACTCGCTCTTGCTTGCATTACGCGAAGGAGATCGCGGAAGCACCAAGCTACTGCGAGCGAAATCTGCACCACCCCAACTGCACAACCGAGGTGCTGGGCCAGTCCCGAACCTCTGGTGCATACGGGGAGCTGGGTTAGTCCCGAACCCCAGGCTTCAAGGAGGAGCTGGACGAGTTCGTCACCTCAATCTGAAGCTGGGATCGTATTGGGACAATTCCGTGGCTTCGTTTGCTGCTGCTTATTTTGGGTTTTCCGGGTTCTGGAGAATATCATCAAGATGACTGCCAATCCGACTGTCGTCAACACGAATGAGTTCTTCTGCGTGCCTGTTGGGAAATCTAGGCAAGCAGCAATCTTCTTGGGAAATTTGGTGAAGAACGCCATCGAGGATGGCAAGAGGATGCCCAAGAGGATGGAGGTGAGCAGCGACCTGGGTATGTGCGTGAAGTGGATCGAGGACATCGGCGTCCCTGCTATTTATGCATACTCAGCGTACTATTCTGCCAAGGGCCGCGGGATGATGAAAGGAGAAGGGCAGTCTATGAGGGTTGCCTTAGAGTTCATCAGCAAAGTTTACGGACAGCTTTCTGCCGACGAATGTATGCTTGGATGGAGGGAATTCTGCAGCAAGGGAAAGAAGATCGTGTCGGCGCTGAACCAACTTTGCGGTGAGGCAACGAAGCTGGCGAAGAACCCCGAGTTGCTCAACGTAACCAAGTACTGCATGGAAGGGGCGGATATGTTGAGATCAATCGCGAACATCTGGGATCTCGCACTAGGCGTGGCCGAGGACAACGATGAACGGTCGTTCAAAGCAGCATTCCACCAGAACACCCCGGTTGGGGAGGTGTACAAGGAATTCATCAACGACGAGTCATCTAGGGCATCGTCATCGAGAAGGTGGAGGAGCTCTGAGGAGTTCCAGACAACTGCAGAGTTTGAGAGGCACGACCGGAGAATCGCAAGATACGGAGATCGAAACTGGGGGAAAGTGTTCACGTTGAGCGTGATCAAGGCTCCCAAGATCGACTCCTACGGTCGTGGTTCCAAGGACGACTACCAGAAGACTTGGGACCTTGGGTTGATCTACCAGAATGAGCTGCAGGCATCGATGAAGAACCTCGCATATGCACTGAGGAGGGATGAGAATGCCAGCCAGAACAACCTATTGCGCTGGATGATCTGTGGGTCAACCCCCAGTGACATCTCTGACGCGTGCATCGGAGCGGTCAATTCTCTCATGTGCGTCTCTTTCATCATGAGGAGATTGCAGCCATTGCTCGGTGAGAAGGACTCCAAAGATCAGTCGTATACAGCTTATTTCCGTTCAGACAAAAGGGAGCTGAACGATCTCTACCGGGAGATTGAGTACGCCAGGGATTTCCTATGGTGCATCGACATGATCTATGAGTCGAAGCTGCCTGCGATGAACATCAACTCCATCAGCTTGGCACCGCACGCGGCTGACAGGGCCGCTGAGAACCAAGATCGGCGCAAGTGGGTAAGCTGGATGAAGGAGATCGAGAAGAAGGCCGAGAAGGACGTCATGATCGATTTCTTCCAGAATAAATACTGCACGATTCATGAAATCGAGAGGGAACTGGAGAAGTACCCCGAGGTTTTCGTGGTTGGGGAAGAGCCGACATGGTGGGTGATGGGCTCATCGAAGACGGAGCCGCCACGGAAGACGGAGCGACAGCAGAAGTCGGCATCAAGCTCCGGGCAAAGGAGTCAAACCGCTGGTGGGTCAGTCCCCCAGCCGGGAGCTCCAAGTGGGGGGTCGCAAGCCCGCGATGCTGTCAAGATCGACAACGAGATCATCGACTCCATTTTCCGAATGAACTCTGGCGGTGACGACGACAGATGGGTATTTATCAACCCAACTGCTGGACATGATACCTACACTTCATTCGAAGGGGGTATTACTTTGAGCGGCGCGACTGTCAATGTGAAGTTCAACATAGACAACAATACAGGGTACCCAATCATACAAACTGTATTTGGGCCGTGCCTTGCAGAAGGTAAGAGCGCAACATACTGGGAGTGTATGCTGAGATGCCTGACCTCTTCGCTATTGCACTTCGAGGAGAAGACCAGCGCGGATAAGATCATTCTTTCCTATGTTGGGAAGGGAAATGCGGCATGGCTACAGCTGTATGCTTTCTTGTGTGCCCAAACAGGATGCTTGATTACTGGACGCCTTCCGGGCGCCAAAGCCATCAACGCGTTGATTCAGGCGGAGAAGAACCCGGACAACGCACCTGGACAGTTGAACCGGATTATCAATAGACAGAAGAGGAGCCCCATTGGCGAGGCGACGATTCGCGACATGATGATCCACAAGAAGAGCTTCTTGGTCCTGGATTGGCCCCTGAGGGCCGTCAACTCGAAAGGGAGCACGAAGACCTTCCAGATGATGGTCAACGAACAGGGATGGACAAACATCGAGGAGAGATCATACTATGGGTCGAGTGAGCAAGTCTCCTCACCCAACGACACGTTGAATATCATCTCCCGATTGCAGAAGCTGGATAAGCTCATCGCTGAACGGCGGAGGCGAGACATGGATGACTCACCAATGTCGGTGCACATCATGGATGTCACTGCAATGGCGGTCTGGATGTCGCTATAGATTGGGTGTGCATGAGAGGATGCGGATGGCAGGTGACCGCCAACCCCATCATCGACTCCCTGCAGAAGGCGATATCTGACCTCGTCAACACATGCAAGGGCCTGGTCGTGGTGAGCGTGAATCGCGATGTTGCTTTCCATGGTGGAAGAGGGGACTTGGGGACGATCGCCAACAAGGTTAGCGAGATCTGCAAGGCGGCAGGCGCGCTGGTGACCGAGAACGATCGCCTGTGGCGCGTGGTCCACGCGCTCACAGGAAAGAACTACAAGATCCCTGGGAGCTCGAACTTGCAACACTTCCTCCTGAAACGACTGCTGATTGAGAAATCCATCGATGCGGTCGCACCAAGCAACGCGTTTGTGTGCGAAACGACTGCTGATTGAGAAATCCATCGATGCGGTCGCACCAAGCAACGCGTTTGTGTGCGAGCTGGAGGGGACGTGCATAAACGAGCCCGACCTTCGGTTCAACATCCCGAAGAATATGGAGGAATCGAAGGTGAAATTCGAGTACAAGCCGACCTTCACTGCACAGTCGAAGAGGAAACAAGAGCGGCAAGATGAAGGACACGGCGAGCAGGATGCTTTTGGGAAAGCCGATGCCGGTGATCAACGTCTTCGATGGTATACGGTCACGGAGCTCAGCAAGTTTATCTGCGAACTTTGCGCTAAAGAGATGCAGATGAGCAAGTCGAAGGTGCTCGGACCGAAGTCGAAGTACAATCCCTCTTCTTGCGTGAACTGTTGCGCGAACTGGAACGCGGACACGAACGGTATTGCAATGTCTACCGAGGGGAAGAAAATGTACACGCGCCTCTTCGCAGAATGCGTGGTGGCAATCCCCGACCTTCAAAACCTCATGGTGGACGTCAACAACATCCAGGCCATGATCACGATCATACGGGAGCTCGCGTATTCGAAGGCTGAAGAAGGAGCTTTCTCACGCGGGATTCGTGAGCATGACCGTGGATCAAGCAGCGCAGTTCTATAACAACGGTCACGGGAAGCAATTGTGCGCATCCCGGGATGTGATCGTGTGCAAGAACTCCGAGGGAGTCGAGGAGAGGATGTCCATCTTCTTGATAGGCAAGGATCTCGGCAATGTGGCATATTCGTCATGGATCAAGAGTGTGCTCGACCAAGGGACGATGTATGAGCTCCTGGGACAAACCACGAACGAGGAGTCCTTGGGAGACGTCGTCGAGATGGTGTTGGGATTCTTTGAGGTGATGTCGTACTTCCAGCACGAACTGCCACTGTGGAAGGATGCATGGAAGATCAAGAGGGAGTTCGAGCAGTCAATAGTGCGACACCTCGCTGGGAACGTGACCCACACGACGGGCCAGAACAGAAAGCGGAACAGACCGTCCGCACAGCTCGGCGTGCCCACGAAGGAGGTGCTTGACATCATGAACAAGGTCAAGCCCAGACATCCACGATCCCTGATCACCGAGCCCTCTGCACAAGGGTCCAAGAGAAAGGCCACGGAGGGCGAAGATGAGGGTCTTGGTCAAGCACCAGACCCGAGTCGAAGTTCTCAAGCCAATACTGAGAAGGAAGACAAGAAGCAGCGTGTGATCGACGGGCGGAGAGCGGCACTAGGATTCCTGGAGTCAATGGAGAAGTGCATGGGAGATAGGGGGATCTGTAAGAAGTGCGCGAACCTGGCCCACGACGGTGACTGCAAGGACATTGAGGAGGCTGCTGGAAATGAGAAGGCGATGAAGGTGCTCCGTGAGCTACTCAGCAGTGACCCTGTTTCATCTGATGAAGACATGGGGGATACGGAGGAACCGTCCTCATCAACGTCCAAGGAAAGAAAGAAAGGGGGACAAGCAGGGAAAGAAACAATTGAGATGTACAGCTACACTATTAATTTGGTGGAGATGGCTGACACGGCTGAGGGAGGAGAGCTACAATGTGGTGGCGTCGACCTCACATACAACCCGTGCGGGGACAGCAGGACATTCAAGAAGACGCTTGAGATGGGATGCGACACCATCCCGTGCTACATCCCGAAGTACGGCGACATGATTGATGTGCATATGCCACGGGCATACGCGTCTATTGTTGACCCCAGGTACTTTCCCAGAGGTGCAATCCTTGAGCAAGTGGACGTGATGCAACTTGGCAAGAGTGTCAACTTTTGCATTGCTCCTTTCGACGGTGCTCCACTATGCAGGATTGGTGATGATCGCTCGGTATTTACTTCAAGGGACCAAGCAAACCAGCTATCTCACGACCTATGCAAAGTCCTTCGACACAAGATCGGCAATTGCCGAGGAAGTGCTTTCAGGTGCGACGAGGGTGGATGGGTCGACATTGATGCTGTCATTGACGACCGAAACAACGACATATTCCCACCTAACACCTCGAGAGCGAAACGATACATGGGCATCATGGAGGTGATCAAGTGGCAGGAATCCGGAAGCAAGAAGTCGAGATTCCAGGTTCTGGCAGCAAGGTTTCCGAGCATCATGAACCCGAACGACACGAGGGCAGCCAGGGAGGAAATGAACAAGGCTGGCGTGGATCGGGACGACATCGACAGGATGTTCAACAGATGCGATGGATGGTACAGACCTTGGTGCATCCGAGTCACAACCGGTCACAGTGATTTTGGATGCAGGAGCTCATCCGCACTGGCGAATAGGTATTCCGCAAGAATGGGTGATACTCTCGGAGGAGCATTCCATGTGACGTATGTGGAAAACCTGCCAAGCATCGTACGCTGTGGGCTAGTCCCCGGCGGAATCGATGGCGGTAACAGGCTAGCACTGCACTTCGGGGCATTTGCTCCATGGGATGAGATGAACGTGGCGACGAAGACAACGCTACGGAACGTGAGGAGAGGGGATCCGATTGCGATCATCTATATTCCCAGTGCAACCCTCGCGCGGTATGGGGCTGGAGTCGCGGCTAATGGGACTTTCATGGTCTTTGACGTGATCCCGTTCTATGAGGTCAAGTCCATTTGGATTGGCAAAAGCAATGGAGGGAAGCGCCTGGAGTACGCTGACATCAAGAGGGCGTACTCGAAGTGTGTGGAGAACGAGATCTGCCCTGGCTTTGTCAACTCTTCCCAAGAGTCGGCTGCGATGTTCCTCCAGAACGTCGCAAAGATCAGCGAGAGGATGCCGGAGACTGAGACAGGTGCCGATAATCTGCACTACATCGTTGACATGGTTAATCGTGCTTGCGAACTCTATCGAAACAACAAGATGGAAGAGTTCAACGCACAGGTCAACGAGGTCCGGGACGAAGTCAGCAAAGTCGTCATCCTGAATGATGAGACATGGGAAGGACTGAGGTGCCGGATATGTCCATCATGTGCGACCGCGATCCCCACCTGCTTCTGCTTATGCCTGGAGTGCGAGGCACAACTGATCTCCATCGGAAGATACTACATTCACATCAAATCCGATGACGAGGAGGACAACCAAAACCCCAACGTCTCTGGAGATGCCAGGCGTGCACAGGAAGAAGCTAACCACGATGCGGCAGCACAGGAGGATGAGGACGAAGCGGAGGAAGTTCCGGGAGAAGATGACGACATGGACACGCAAGGATATACATCCGGCTATGCGTCAGAAGAAGAAGACGGCGGTTGGCATTACCGCGACACCGATCTGGCGTCACGGGACATTATAAGTTCCCAACGGATGGCGATCTGCCTTGACGAGCCGCGTGAGGCTCAGTACATGGCAGGATTTATCGCACTCCAGCTGTCCAAGATGTGGGGGATGTTTGAAGGTGGTGAGGATAGAACGATGATTGCCAAGCTCGAGGGGAGAGAGGGCTGCCCTTACCACAATGACTTCAGGAGGTACCCCAACATCACTGAGCATGATCAGGAAGGTATACTTTTGCCATCAACAATAACGAAGATTTCTCAATCGGAGAATGTTCGGACAAGAGCCTTCCGATCGGTTGAGGAGCGTGACGAATATATTCGTATGATGGTGTGCAAATGCGAGGGACTATACACATTCTACAAGCTGTGGATTGCAGCAAGAATCCTCGATGTCACCAAGGAAGAAATGAAGCTCCTGGTCAAGGACCGAGTGCACCCGGTGGGTGATATTATTTTCAGATGTTTTGCGCTAGCTTTCAACTGTAAGTATATATCATTCGTGAGGGATGGCCTAAACCTTGGCAAGCATGGCTACGCGGTCAACGTGAGCGCCATCATCTCGGCCGTCGACCCGAACAAATGCGACACACCCCTGCTGGATTGGTGCCTTCGGAAAGGGCACTGGTTGCCGGAGGACTACAACAAGAAGTGTGTCCGGGCACGAGAAGCCCAGAAGAACTTGGACGAGGAGTTCCGCCGTCGTACCCATAGGCTGTCCATTGGGGACAGGTATGCTTCGTGAAGATGATGATTGCGGTACGATGTGGGCCAGTCCCCATCTGTTACTTGCGTCACATCGACACTGTTTCGGTGGAACGACTTATGTCATGATTTATATTCATGTGTCCAAGATGATTGGGTGTGTACATGGTTACATATTCCGATGACTATGACGCTCTGGATATTCATGGATGGAACTATTACCTTATAGATGATATCTTTTCATTATTTATGCATTGTCATGGTATCTGGAATGGCTATGATTTGCATTGATTACTCACCGATGTTTCCTTGCCGGAGATATGCAGACCGATCACAAGCGGGCGCGCATGGTGGACATTTGTGGCCAACCCATTTATGGATGACAGCTGCGCGATGCGCAAATGCGGCAGCTGGAATGTTCACTGGCGGTCAAGTGAAGTGGCCACAGTGTATTATATACACCTGCATATGGATGAGTGCTTCGATTGGAGGATGAATGTTTCACTTTTCGTACAATCGAACCCGGCATGTTTCACAGCGAATGAACGGTGTAGTGATAGCAAGTAAAAGAATGCACGACACGATTTCGTAGTTGAAGCCGTGGCCAGTGGAACGTTTTGTGGTGTTTGGACCGCATGATGAACAATGCGACCCAAATGGGGGATGTTAAAACCCTCTAGGCCCCGTGCCGAAATTGGGTAGCTGTTCTGAGGTCCTTGTTGGTGTTGCTTCCCAAGTTCCATTGATCGCCATTTGGCTCAAGACACAATTGAGGTTCAAGATCCGATGTGTAACTGCAGACCTACGTGACGGGCACTAAGAGCAAAACAACTGCTTGCGCTGCATTCGTCAGGACCACTGTCGTAACTATCATTCCTTCTTCCTTACAACGTTTACACGGGTTCGGCTATAACGGCATCGTCCGTATACACCTTTCTACGTGGTTGGTATTAAAGCTTGAGGGTTCGGTGCACAGCGTCCCACGGGACGTCACCTTGCCGTCTCTTGACAGGATGAATCCTCGTGTGTTGCAGTCCTGGAGACTGCACATACCAAATTGGATTCAGATATTGCTTCGTGTGCTGCTGAGCCTATAAATCAGGTGAGTGGTCATTGCAACAAAAGTGAAGACCTGGTGGATACTCCCACGGAAGTGAGCCTAGATGATGATGAATGGCAGACGGCACTTGGACAATCATTGTCCCTTGAGTATGAGCATTGGACCGACACCACTAAAGAAGAGGCTTTTCGTGAAGCGCTCAAATGCATTTCTTCCAGTCCAAAGGTGCTCTCAGTTGACCATGTTTTTGTCTTCGCCGCCACGCCTAGCTCCATCAGAGGTAAACTTCCTAATAACTTTTGGATCCTCACTACGCACGCCCAGGATGTGAGTTTTGCCATTAAGTACCGACAACAAAATCCCTGTTGTCTGGCTATCGTTCTTGGCAAACACTTCGGGCCCCTGATTAAACTTGTAAATGCACACATTCCCACATTCTGCCTCCAACACTATAGCAATCACTAGCTGTGCCAGTTCTCGCAAGGGGAATTTCGGAGTACTACCCTCATCTCACCAAGCGTATCAGACATGCTTGCCATGTTGGCCTGGTAAAAGTTGGTAAGAGGACACATCATATGGTTGCCTTCGGACTTCAACAAACATCGGATGAGCGTATTCGTATTGGGAATCTCTCTCGCGACTGGAACCTTGTCACTGCGATTCCCAAGTCATTTGATACCTCATCTCTTGATCTCTGTTTGCCCATTCGTAATGGCTTTAATGCTGACACAAACAATCCCTTCGTTCTCCAACTCTATGGAGATAGACGAAATTCCAACGTTGTCAGCTACCTTAGCCACGGCAGCCATGCATGCCAGAGTGATACCAATGCGTGGGTTGATCAACTCGCCAGTAATTTCGTCTGCGTGTTAGTTTTTTACCAGGCGTATCTTGGCAGTGACCACAATGAGCTTATGCAGGATCTAGTTATCTTTGTTGCTCAAAAACATGACAACCAGCTTCAGGGGATATATGAATTTCTGCGTGAACAAGGCATTGCTGCTGCGCCATTTTTCGGATACCTTGCTGCACAAATATTACCTGAATCATTTGAGTCGCTAAGATTGCTTGCCAGCGAGCATGGGGTATTCTTTCCCAGTAATTGCCAAGACGGAGTATATCGCCTTTTGTTCTCTGAACATTATGCACAACTTACTCATCCTGGCATCACTGTTGAGGCTACTCTCCAGTTTTCCTACCATGAGCCTACGCCGGCCTACCTCTGCTTCACCAGCTTGGAATGGTTATGTACTTACACAGGCGGCCGGCGTTATCGTACCGTGACTGTGCAAGATGCATCCTCGCAGCATCACTACACAGCATTATGGTTTGATGTCCCACGTGCATATGCTGAAGACTTACTTGCCAAGGGACCTCATCAGGTCGATATTAACGGCTCTGGAGGCACTCTCCGCTGGCCTCAATCGCTCAGTGACCTCGGAATGCGAAAAACCAAGCGGTCGATCAATGCCAACAAGAATTCGTACGTCTTTTTGAGGATGCTTGTCCGGCAATCTGTGGTAGGCGTTGAGGCCGAACTCCATCTTCTTGCTCCCTTTGATCTTCCTGTGGAGAATATCTCTGAGAGCCAACTTGCTTGGTCTGTCTTCGCTCCTCATCTTTAGCAACAAATCATACCACTTGTTCCTGAATATTACCAAGTTCTTGTCTCCAGGAAAGTCAAGGTTGAATAGGTGCTCGATGTGGTAGACAAGATCCGTTCGATCAGAAGTTCTGAATGATTGCATAACCAATGCCACCAACTCTCGTCCCTTCACGATCACCCCTTGTTGATGTCGTAGTTCCGAATGTCGCGTAGCGTCGAGGTACACGTCTTTGGCTTCGTCAGGTGCTTGTTTCAACATGTTCTGCATGCCCATGGCCATTTTGATATCTATCATAGCGAATCTGTCGCCGCCGGAGTCGCTCAGCATATTCAGGTCTGGGTTTAACCCAAGAGCCTGTTCCAACCATTTCGTCCATGCGTCGGTATCTGGATCTGCGCATGCGCTCAGAACATTCATCAGCAGTTGCATCTTCCAGTTATCGAGTTGATGGATCTTTGGCCAAGCAGGAATAGACACCCTCTCGGCTTCTTTCCTCGAGATCCTCGGTCTTTCGTTCTTGATTTCTCGATCATCCCTCGATCTTCTGCGCCTCCTCCGTGTCCGATTGTCATCTTCTTCCTCTTCTTCTTCCTCGTCCTCTTCGTCCTCTTCATCGTCGTCGTCCTCGTCCTCATCATCGGGGAGGTCCTCCTCCGCCACCTGTGAGGCTCAACTGACGTCGACCTGCTCCTTGTCTATTTCCATTGGGCGAGAATCCACCGTAATCCAATGGGGGTGTAGTGCCGTTGTTTCCCCCTCCATCACCGCTACCACCAGCTGTAGTAGCGAGTTGTGGGACATGCCCAACAACCCCTTGCATCTGGGATAGGTGTACATCGATCATTGGATCACCAAAAGACGGAAAAAGAATCGAACCTGGCACTAGTGACGAATTAGGGATCAGATTCGATGATGATGACGGGAATAACCCAGTCACCCTCTTGTCTACCCCAGTCGAATTAGCTTGGGGTCCTCCCTCAGCGCGTTTCACTACTGCTCGTTCACGATGTCCATCTTTACTGCTAGAGGCTTCCTGTGTCTCCAGCTTCTTGAGTGCTCGTAGTTCCTCATTGTCAGCATCGAGTTGACGAACAAAACTCTCTTCTTGCTTGAGCGTCGCCTCCCGATCCTTCAGTTGTCCCTGAAGCTCATGCATCTCCTCGAGGTACTCATCATACACTCCTTTAGCTGTCAATCTCCAGTACTCGGCCTCCTTCGCTTTCTCGTCCATCGTGCGCCGCTCTTCTTGTTTTGCTTCTCTGACCTGGGCTAACTCCAAGATCGCATCTTGACGATGACCACCCTCGATAGCAATCATCTGGTCCTTCTTCGACACGTCGGATTCGTACTGTTTGACGATCTCTTCCTTCTCGCGAAGTAAGCACTCTGCTCTCTTCGATTCCTGCTCCGCGAATGTTGTAACGTCGTTCAGTCTCGCCATCAGCTGTTCCCTGGAGTCCTCCATAGAGTACGTCTCGGGGCGTTTGACGAGTGCGTGCTCCAACTGTAGACGATTCAATACCTCTGATCTGTTGCTGATAAACTGATATTTGTTGTGAAGCCTCACGGTGTATCTGATTTGCTTGTATAGCTGATTCCTGCGCGGCCGACTTCTCGCTTGCCATGTAGGATCTCATCACTGCAATCTCCCGCTTCTGCTCCATAATAGTTCCTTCAGCTTGTCTCATCTGTTGTATTGTGAAGGCCTTGTGGCAGCGCCGCCGCGCCACCCAGTGCTATCGAGAGGTAGCCGAGCGCACTCGGAAAGTGCCGCTGCCCGGGCACGGGAAGAATTGCAGGGGCAAGGCCTCCGCAGAGCTTGCGCCCCTGACGTGCTACGCGGACCTCGAGGTGTACAGCACGCCCGCCCCGACGGTCCACATAGCGGCATAGCGCAGCACCAGACCGTCGCGTTCTTCCTGTTACGTCGCTTACCGGAACTCCTTCCGGGCGCAGTCGGGGCTCAACCCGATCCACTACGTCACGCTGCCCGGAGCTGCCTGGGACGCCATGCTGCGGCACTCGGCCCGCGAGACTCCCATTCACCTCATCACCGACGAGCAGGCCTACAAAGACGTGCGGGCCTCTGTCATGAGGGCTGAGCTGCATCTTCCAGCCGTTCGAACAACCCGGAGCTGGGCGAAGAGGACTACAGGCCTGCCCATGCCCAAAATCCCTGCAAGACGATCGCCCTGGCTGCACAAGACGTGCCTCTCCGGGGACTGGCAGTCCGACGCCGAGGAGGCGACAAAGGCAAGGAACCCCTCCGAGTCGTTGATCTGGAACTCGAAGTTCGTCACCGGCCCGCTCGAACTTGGCCGGGTCCACGACTTGTCGGGGTTCATGCAGCAGCGGCCGAAGATGGCGTTCTGGGTGAGCTTCACCACCTTCTCGGCAACCACGCTTGATCTGCCTCCCCTCGCAGTGCTTAGGCAAGCCAGCCATGAAAGGGCTGCAGGCGAAGCGGTAGGCTCTGCGCAGACCCTGGCCCCCAGCACGTCCCTCAACAACTTGAGGCGCTTGCCGTCCACGCCCTCCTCTACGCGCACGCCGAGGAAGGGCACGAGCTTCTTGCAGGTAGACGGGGAGCTCCGCCATGGTTGCCGTGCGCGGGCCGCACAGGCCCTTCCCGACCTTCATGCGCGCGGGGAGACGCTCAAGACGAACATGAGCGTGCCCGCCCAAGGCCTACCACCTCCACATGAGGAGGCTCTTCCCGGAGATGCGGCTGCTCTTCACGGACACCGACTCCGTGATGGTGCAGATCTTCGAGCTGCAGGACCCACTGCGCGCCATGGCCGAGGCGAACCTGAGCGGCGCCACCCTCTTCGACGTGGCCGGCAAGTCCAAGGACCCCGCGCTCTCGGCAGCGGCGCGCGCCAAGTGGGCAGCTGGGCAAGCTCGGCGACGAGACCTTCCCAGCCAGGATCCTCAAGTACGTCGGCCTGCGCTCCAAGATGTACAGCATCCTCACAGTCCAGCCCGACGGCGCGCGCACGCGCAAGATCAAGGGCGTGCCCAAGAAGGCGGTGACCAACGTCCGGCATCTCGAGTACAGGGAGGTGCTGGAGGAAGGCAGCGAGCGCAGGGCGGCCTTCGCGCAGCTGCGCAGCCGCGGGCAAGATCGCCCTGGAGACCGTCGAGAAGAAGTCCCTCTCGCCCTTCAACGACAAGGTCTACGGCCTCGACGCTCGCAACTCGCGCCTGCTGGACACTGGCGCAACTTGGAGCAGCTGCAGCTGCTGGCCGCTTACGCTCCGCCCGGCTCCGCGCCCTTCGACCTCGTGATGGAGTTCCTCGCGAGGCCCCCGCCTCTGGGGCCCTCTCGTTTTCTCGCTTTCTCGTTTTCTCGCTCATTCGATTTATTCGATCCGCCGCAGCTGCTCAAAATGAATTCCTCGATGGCCTTCCGATGTGTGCAGGCGTGGCTTCTGGAAAAGCCCGCAGCGCGGGCGGGCGAAGACGCTTCCGCTCATGGTGCAGCGGCCTCCCGGCGGAGCGCTGCGCTCTCGCGATGACCTGCTGCGTCGGATCAAACGCCTTGAGAAGCAGCTGGGCAAGAAAGAGCATGAGATACGCAGAGTTGCTTTCGCGGTTCTTTCCCGCTCATCTGCGGGCAGAGCTTGCCCTGCGCTGGTTCAAGGCTGATGAAGAGTGGAACGGGCTGCGCGACTATTGGAGCGTGCTGAGAAGCCGCGGAGGCATGCTGAGTCCCCCGCCCCGGTTCGATGTAGATGAGCTGCTCGAGGAGTGGCAGGCCGATGTCGAATAAAAAAGACTTGTCGGAGCGATGTTTCTGGACCCCGCAGCTGTTCAAAAATGACGACCTCGATGGCCTTCCGTTGCGTGCAGGCATGGCTTCTGGAAAAGCCTGGGCGAGGACGCTGCCTAGTCTCGCAGCCGCTCTGATGGCCCAGCGGCCCGACGACGCGCTGCGCGAGCATCGAGCTCCTCGAGGAGATTATGCGCCTCGAGGAAGACGACAGAGTTCTTCGCTATTGGGCGGAGCTGGCGGAGGAGCGCGTTGATCTGCTTGCGGAGGATTTGGACGGGTCTGGCGAATGATTCCGCGCTGAAGAAAAGTCCGCCCCAAGCGCATGCTCGATTGGTCCGGCCGAGCGCTCGCGCCAGCGGCGTCGCATCGAGATTCTCGAGCAGCTGCTGGAAGGTCAAACTCCTCAAGGAGAGAGTCGAAGCACGAGACCGTGGCGCAAGTCTCCACAGAGCTGGGCGACGTTGCTGCTGAGGCTCTTCAGCGCGGCTCGGGAGCTGCGTTTTTGGGGACTTTTCGGAGATCCCTGTCCCCTCCAAACCTCGCCCCATTTCGCCGCTCTCGACGGAGGCTACCCTGTATACCTTTTTGCTCCAGGCTATCTCGTTGACCCTGTAGGAGCCCCTGCTTTCGATCGGCTTCACCCTGATCCTGATTTCCGGGCGGGTCACCTTGTGTTTGGCCCTGCGCTTGATGTTGCGCAGAGCTATCTCGGCCATTTTGGGGTCGGAGTAGGCGAGGCTCGGCGCCACCTGTGTGGTAGCGTGCTTCCTTTCGTTGCTTTGGTTCAAGACGTCGGGCAGCATGAGGCGCCGGGTGCGGATGGTGCGCTCCGCAGAACTCCCTCTTAAACTCGGAGCCGTCGTCGGAGTACACGTTGGCCGGCGCCCCCAGGGCTTGGAACACCTTCATGCCCGCCGCGGTGGTGGTCGCAAGACGCTCATTCAGCGGCTCGGCGCACTTTTTTGGTCAGCGCATGAAGGGGTAGGGCTTGAAGGCCTTCATGTTGGCCAGGTCCACATGCAGCTGGTTCATGGGCTCAAGAGGCACGAAGCTGTTGTAGCCCCTCTGTGGCCGGTCCTGGTTCACCCGGAGGCCGTCCAGAAACGCCTTCACTTCCTTTTTGGAGATGCTGGGGTCGCGCAACTGAGCCTGCTGCAGCGTCTGCGCTATGCTGCCGAAGCCGGTGCGGGGATCCTCGTAGACGGCCTTGATGGTTCGTCTGCGGGCGTCAACCATGGAAGCCCTTGCACACCCCCCAGAGCACGCTGGTGAGGTGCGAGTAGTCGAGCGTGATCATCTCGGGTCCCCGTCAGGTTCTTCCACTTCGCTCCTGAGAAGTCGTTCGAGGCGAAGCCCAGCCTCAGGTCCCCGTTCATGTCAGGGCGCTTCTGCTGCTTGGCCACGGAGTCGAAGAGCTGCAGCAGCTCTGCCACGTCGGCCTCGACCATCTCCGTCTTCACCCTGCTGTCCGACAAGTTGGTGAAGCTCGTGTTGCAGACCACGCTGCCCGTCGACACTCCGCCGCTCGTGGCCGTGAAGGTGCAGTCCAGGCTCTTACAGTCCAGCGGGCCCACGGAGGCCGCCCCGCTGATCGTCAGCGTGGCGCCCGGTGGCTGCGAAGCTCGCCGCGGTTGCTGCGCCTGAGGCCGTCAGGGTGCCCGTGGACACGTCGCCGACCGTGGTGAAGTTCCCAGCGTCCCAGCGTTAGCCGTGTTGTTGATGGTGAGAGTGCTGCCGGTGATTCCGGTGGCCGAGCTCAGCAGGCCCACGCTGGCCGCCCCCGTGATGCTCAGCGAGCTGCCCGACAGCGTGGCTCCGGCGACGGTGCCGGTGGCCGTGAGCGCTGCGCAGGAGATTGCGCCCGAGGCGTCCACGCCCGTTGTGAAAACGTCCGTGCAGTTCACGTCGTTGCACAGCAGCTGGTCGCAGCCCACGCTGCCCTGCGCCGAGCCCGTGAGGGCCAGCGAGTCGGCCAGCAGGTCCGTCACGGAGACCAACTCTCCCTCGAAGGCCGAGGCCCTGATCTGCATGCTGTACAGGTCCAGCGTGCCCGCCGACTGCTGCACCAGCCCGGGGATCGACACGCCGAAGGCGCCGAAGTGCAGCTTCGCAACTCCGCCCGGCGGCGCCGAGAAGTCCAGGCGCGCCGTGCTCCAGACTCCTTGCGCGGCCGTGCCGAGGAAGGTGCCGGTGACGCCCACGTAGTCGTTGTCGGCAGCGCTGACGTACATCACCAAGTTGGAAGCCGTGCCCAGCCGGTGCCGGCAGCCGAAGGAGTAGCGTCTCCCCGCGGCGTCAGGGTGTAGTGCGAAGGCGCTCAGGGTGATGGTGTAGGTCTCCAGCTCGAAGCCTCCCACCGTGAAGCTGGCTACGGAGCTTGGAGCGCACCAGGAAGTTCTCCAGCAGCACCTCGCCCAGGGTGGCCAGCGTGACGTCGTCGGCTCGTGCTTCAGCAGCAGGGCCGAGGCCGTCGTGTCCGCCTCGACCTCCGTCGTGTTGCCTGCCTCCAGGGTTGCGCCCAATATCTCCAGACCGTAGACGTCCACCGTTCCTGCGGTGAAGTACATCTTAGCCGTGCTCCACGAAGCTGCCGTACTCGTAGACGTTCTCGGCCTTGGACATGTACACCACGAAGTTGGAGGCCGTGCCGAGCCGATACTGGCAGGCGAAGAGGAGCTCTCGGCCCGTCCAGTTTGCCAGGGAGACGTCCGTGGGCGACCCCTCCATCGTCCGGGAAGCGCGCGACTATCTCCAGGGCCAAGGCTGCCTCCGCGACTCCAAGCTTGCCGGCCAACAAGCCGTCCACCTGCGCGATGGTGTAGTAGCTGAGCAGGGCGGCTGCGATGCTCAAGGTTGTTGCGGCGGCTGAGCGGTACGCCACCAGCGCCGAGGTGATCTGGTTGGTCGTGAAGACGTCCTGGTCCGGGCCCGTCCGGTAGGCCAGCAGCGCGCCCGCGATGGCGGCCTGTGTCTGCGTGTCCTGCGCGCTTGCCGTGCGGTAGTCGGCCAACAGGGCGCCCGCTTGCGCCGAGGTGTAGTAGGCCAGCAGCGCAGCCGAGATGGCGCTGGTCGTTTCGGCGTCCTGCGCCGCCCCCGTTCGGTAGTCGACCAACAGCGCGTCCACTTGCGCGAGGGCCGCATCCGCCGCCGCGATGGAGTAGCAGTCGGCCGTGATGCTCAGCGTGTCGTCGCCGTTGGCCAGCGCAGCCGAGAGAGGAGCCTCCAGACGCAGGTTGCGAACGACGTTGCTTCCGCGAACGAGCTCCCAAGTCGTGAAGCCCGCCCAGGCCGGCGCGTTAACAACTCCGCCGCTGCCAGAAAGCTGCAGGGCGGCGAGCTCCGCGAGGATTGCGTCGAGCGCGGCGTTCGTGGCGTACGAGGCCAGCAGCGTCGTGTCGGCCTTGGCTCCCTGGAGCGCCGAGATGCTGGCATCCCGGCTAGCAAGCTGCGCTGCGACGAAGGCGATACCCAGCAGGGCATGTGCTATCTTGGTGTCTACCTCCAGCGGCGTGTCCAACCCGTCCACCGTGGAGAGCAGGGCGGCCAGTGCGCTTGCGTCCGCCTTGCCGGCGAGGGCGGCGTCGAGAACTGCCGTGGTGACTGCGTCCAGGAGGGCTGCCGCTATCTTAGAGTCCACCTCTGAGGAAGTGTCGACGGTCGACTGCCTTGGAGGCCTGCAGCCCCGAGATGGAGCGCGTCTTGACTTGCGAGCTTGGAGGCCAGCTCTGCGGCGGTGACAATGCCCAGGAGCTTGCTGCGGGTCCACCGCCGTCTTGAGGCCGTAGTTGGCTGCCACCGTGGCCAGCGTGGCGTTGTTGGCCGAGGCTATGGAGCCGTTCATGGTAGCCGTGGTGCTGTAGTTCGACAGCTTCAGGTCCACGCTGTTGGGGGTGCTCTTCGTGGCCACCACGCCCAGCACGTCAAAGGCCGACTGGTCTGGTCAGCGGCCAGGTCTGCCACTTGCGCGTAGGGCGTCAGAGCGAGGGCTAGCTGCCCTGCGGTGACGCGCGTGCCGTCAGTTACCTCTGCCTTGTCCAGGACCTCCGGGATGTTGCCCGTGACAGGTCCTTCAAACATGTTTTCTTAGGAGTGACCAAAGTCTGGTTGTAGGCTGCGTACTTGTAACGCGGGTTGTGATAAATTTATAACGTCCTTGTCGTAATTTATAACGTCCTGGACCATACATGAATTGAGGGAAAATTTCCTTCAATTCAACTTCCCTGGCCCAGGTCTTGATACACAACGGCCTGATGGGTTTTTCGGGCAAAATCGACGGAGTCAAGACATTCTCGTTGTAGCGCATGGCTACGATGAATTGACCGATGGCGTCGGTCAAATCAAGCTCCCGGGCCCAGGTCGTGATACCACCCCTGAGCTGCGCACGACGCTCAAAAATTTCGGGACAAATCGCCGAAAATTTCGTCCTGTTCGCAGAAGGAGGAGGCCCGGGCCTTCAAGCGGCGGGTCTTTAGAGGACGTCTCGCAGTCCCGCGGGTCCTTGCTATATCCAACTATGCATTGTGTGCATAGTTATGATATAGGACAGAGAGCGAAGTCGGAATTCCGACCTCGGTGGGAGAGCGAAGTCGGAATTCCGACCTCGGTGGATAGAACTCGCTTTTAGACCGAAGCCGCGGAGCCGGCCTCGCTTTCAGACCGAAGCCGCGGAGCCGGCCTCGCTTTTAGACCAAAGCCGCGGAGGATTACGAAAGCTTGTGTCACGGGGCGACACGGACCGTGGGACACCTCGGCGGGCCCAAAAGCGCCCCGGTGACAAGCAAGCGGTGACAAGCGGTGACAAGCCGGCTTCCAGCAAAAGAAGCTGTCTCTGCACCACCCTGGTCCGGGGCTCGAAACCCGCCGCGACCGGGCAACCTTTGCCCATTAATGAACCAATATTGTTTCAGGCCGATTCAATATTGACTCAAACTTGCCAAGATTTTCGAGCCCTCAATAAGTTCGGCAGGTTGGCGCGTTAGACCCGGTGACAAGTTCGGCAGGTTGTCGGAGGACCTCTGGGCGTTCGGCAGGCTGGCGCGTTAGACCCGGTGACAAAGGCGGCGACAAGTTCGGCAGGTTGCCGGGTCACAAGCGAGGACCTCGGCAGGCTGTCGTGCTAAAACGGAAAATCCTGTGAAGAACAAAGTCTTCGGGAAGTCGGGAACTTGGCCGTTTTTGCGCAATTTTTCGGTCCAAAAGAGAGCGGTGACGAAGCGGTGACAAGTGGTGACAAGCTCGGCGGGATGGAACTTGCCAGCTTTTCCGGGCAGAAAACGGAAATCGAGGGCAGCGTGAGTGTGCGGAGCCTGTTTTCGGCCGAAACCGAGCAAATCTAGAGGTTGAGGCACCTCGCTTGCCGTCTGACAGGAAAAAACGAACTTTTCGGGAATTCGGGAAGTTGGCCGTTTTGAGCACTTTTTCGACCAAAAACGGAGCGGTGACAAAGACCGGTGACATCGGAAAAACGTTCAGCAGGATGGAGAATTTGGCTGTTTTGCAGGGTTTTTGACTCAAAAATGAAAATTAATTGGTCCCTATAAGACGGTGTTCCTTACTACTCTCTGCACCTTTGAGCGAGCCTGGGCACGCTTGCCCTCGCTCAGCTGTTAAGGGCCGTACCCGCGGTACGCTCTTACGAATCACGGAACCCGGTTAAAAAGGAATGCGCGCTTTTCTTGCTTCGTGGGTTCTCTTTTGTGCGGGTTGTTTGCGTTCAAGCTAGGAGCTGTTAACATTAAAAACGGCGCTATTGTGTGCTCGAGACCTTCTTGTTGTGCGATTTCTCAGACGAGCGGCAGTGCTTAAAGTGTTTTATTCCAGCTCAGAAACAACGTGTGTCTGTTTCACCGCAGCGGCCTTGAAAATGCGCTTGCAGCACCATACCATGCTCAATGTATTGGGAGTGGGCAGTTCGGGATGACGGCCCGGCGATACAGGGCAAGACGAGACGTTCTTACGGGCCTGTTTGGCAAGTGCAGAACAGGCGTGATGTTGGTTTGATTGGCAGAACATGGTTGATCCGACTCCTTGTTGGCGTTGCAGCACAGCGATATCAGAATTTCAGGTTGCTTGCGTCCACCAGGAGCAAACCGGAGAGGTTGGAATCCGAAGGGAAACCGGTCACGACAAAACGCGATCAATCAACGTGGGGCCCATGCCCACCCCATGCCCACGGGATGGCCAAGCGCATGATCAAGTCTGATCTGCCAGCCCCCAATGCTTGCGTGCACCAAAACAAAACAAACGTGCATTGATGTTGATATTGTATCGGATAGTTACATAGTCGGGTGCAGCAGACAGATTGCATCCTGATTGCTTTCAATCAATGGCTGCGGGTGGTCATGACCGCAGTTCCCGCATTGGGCGAATCGACCCAGATGGGGTGTCCACACTTTACATACGTGTTTGGGATGCCGTGGTTCTCAAAAACAAAATGTGTCTGAGCATGTTTTGGTTGCAAGTATGTGTCTGAGGATGTTGCGGTTCCAAAAAACATGTGCCTGTTTTGTTTCTTGTTGTTGCTCGCAACATGGAACCGCACGCAACCTCGTATGTGTCCATACCTCAAGGCCTGGACTTTGGACGCTCACAGGTATTCCCATTGCCCTCCAAGCTTTGCCACCCGCATTCCCAGTCTGAGGGGGGGGAGGGCAAGCCCCTGATCAACACATATATATATATATATATCTATCTATATATATATATATACATAGATACACGGACAGCTCACCGGTTCAGAAAGCGAACCTGATTTCGTGAATTGGTCCGTGGCCACTGCTTCGGTAGCCGGTCCTCTGACCTGCAAATTTGGCGCCATGCAACTCCATGTGTGCCTGGCGAGTGGCAAGAGCTGCTCCGTTGCATTGCCTCCCGAGTCGAGCGTTCGTGAGCTGAAGGCTGAGGCGCAGCAGCAGCTCAAGCGCGGTCTGAGGCTCCTGTTCAGAAGTGAGAAACTAGACCCATCGCGCACTCTGGTTGAGGTGGGTCTGCGAGATGGGGACATTGTGGCTGCAGTTGTGCAGCACGTGAAGCTAGCTTCCACTCGGCGAGCGTTCGCGCTTTATGTCGAAGGAGGCTCTGTGCTGACTTGGGGCGATCCTGGCTGTGGCGGTGACAGCAGCGACGTGCGAGAAAAGTTGGTGGGTACTCAGGAGATCCGAGGAGAGGAATATGCTTTTGCCGCCATCCTAGCCAACGGCTCTGTTGTGACTTGGGGCCATGATTCATCGGGTGTTGCCAAGAAGTTATTCGAGGTCAAGCGTTTTCAAGCAGCAACGAGGCATACTTTTGCAGCCATCCGGGACGACGGCTCTGTTGTGACTTGGGGCGATAGAACCTTTGGCGACTATGGCCATGACATCAGCCAGGTCCGAGAGCAGTTGGTGCAGGTCCAGCAGATCCAAGCAAGTTATGGCGCTTTTGCTGCCATTCGGCATGACGGCTCTGTGGTGACTTGGGGCCATCCTGACGCTGGCGGCGACAGCAGCCGGGTGCGAGAGCAGTTGGTGCAGGTCAAGCAGATTCAATCAACCCCGCGTGCTTTCGCTGCCATTCGACATGACGGCTCTGTGGTGACTTGGGGCCATCCTGGCACTGGCGGCGACAGCAGCCAGGTGCAGGAGCAGTTGGTGCAGGTCCAGCAGATTCAATCAACCTTGCGTGCTTTCGCTGCCATCCGAGCCGATGGCTCCGTGGTGACTTGGGGCGATCCTGACTATGGCGGCGACAGCGACCAGGTTCGAGAGCAGTTGGTGCAGGTCCAACAGATTCAAGGAACTGGGGCTGCTTTTGCTGCTGTCCTGGCAGACGGCTCTGTGGTGACTTGGGGCGATCCTAACTGTGGCGGTGATAGCAATAGGATTCAGTTTGACTGCTTGTGAGGCACACGGCACGACTGTTGCCTTCCAACGTGAAAGTTCGGTGCTTTCTGCGAGTGGACAACGACTCCAGCCTCTCCGCTGCTGCCGCCCAGACGTGAACTTAAGCAGGTACCTCGGTGGGTCCCAGCCATGTGATTCCTCAGACTTGTGGAGTGTTTGTTTCGAGGGATTTACATACCCCGCCGAAAGGTCTGACTTTTCACATTCGCTGCCGAAGCACTAAGGTACACAAGATTCAGTTCAAGCCGCCGGACAAGCCAGTTGGCGATTCTGTGAGGCATATGAGCTGGAGAGATCAGTTGCGGGGGTCGGCGCTGTTCGATCCTCCCATCTCAAAGCCAGAAGGGAGTGGACACCTTGCCGCCGAAGCATTTGGCCCAGCCCGGGCTGGAGAGCGTCGCTTACTCAGGATGTTTGGCAGGGCTCCTTAAAAGATACACTTTGCCCAATTGAAACATGTTTTTTCCACCAAAGTAAAGGGAATCGAAGACAAGAGGCTGAAATAGGCCGCAGAGTGCTCCCAAGTTCCTCGTCCAGAAAGATCTGGTGGAGCAAGCGGAGAGCCGCGCGAAAACAAAGCCGGTTGCTCCCTGCTGCCTTTTGGTTAGGGTACCCCCCAAAAGCAAACAGGGATTTGTCCTCTAGCAGACTCTAGCCGGGACCCTCTATCAGGTTTCATTTTCTTTGCGAGGGTTTGACGTTCACCTCGCCGCGCCAGGCTTATCACGACATGAGTTCAGCAACCGCGGGGCTTGAAGCAAAATAAGTTGAAGCAGGGTCCCAACAGTCCAGCAACAGCCGAGCAAAGCTGACGTGTCACACCAGTTCAACAGCTCCCCCTGTTTTTCTTGTTTCTTTCTTTCATTTCAGAGCTCGCCCCTGTTTTTTGTTCATTTCAGAGCTCGCAGTCTGGGAATTCGACCCCAAGCCTTTCAGAGTTAGCAGGGGTCCAACAAAAAGGAATGCTAAGCTGCTAGGTTGCCTACTCCCACAACAAACGAGGGGGTCTTCTCGAACTCTGCCTCGCGCGTCGCCATGGCGAGCCGCACGGTGCGCTTCTAGGGGCTCGCTTGGTGTTGGTTCGGAGGGGATGTGGCTCCTCCTTTTGCAGGGTCAACCCCCCCAACAACGAAAGAAATACAGATTATGTATATATATATATACATTAATATATGTATATTCATATATATATATACATATATGTATATATATATATACACATGTTTCTCCCTTGACCACAACAAGACGGGAACCAACTCACTCCAAAAAGTCCCTCCTTCAGCGAAATGAGCTGACAGCGGCTGAGGCGTAATGTCTGATGTTTTGGTCCAAGGCGGGCAGCTCCGAAGTGTCGACAGGGTTGGTTTGAGTTGGGTTCGGCGTGTGGTGGTCATGACCCGTGGCGTGTGGTGGTTTTTTTCTTCTTCTTAAATATCTATAATTCTTGGACATATTTTCTCCTTCTTTCTAGGGAGGGACCTGCAAATGAGGGGCTTGGAAGTGAAGACTGCGATGCTGATTTCTGCGGGGGGGGTGAGCTGAAGCTCAAGGTCGACGTAGCGAAGGCGGGTTTTGGGGAGTTTTGGGGCTCGAGGCGACACCAGAAAAGGACGAGAAGAAGGAGGCGACGGAGGAGGCACTGGACTGGCTTTGGGTGGGCTGATGTGATTTTCAGGCAGCGGGCTGAGGGTCACCCAACGAATTGAAGGGCATCAAGGCTCCTTCAGGCATTCTCTGTGTTCCGCCCACCTCACCCCCCAAAAAATAATAATAATAGGGACAGCAACAAAGACAAACAAGCCCTTTGAGGAAGACGAACATAGACCAGCACTGGTGGCGTGTTTGGGGGATGGGGCAGTTGAGACGCGCAGGGGCCCTCAGCGATCTCTGACATCACTCATAGCGTGCTGGACACCTATCTCGGCGCTACATGGAGGAGTGAGCAGAAGTGTCAGATGGGCCGGTTGTCAATAGACCAGTTCCTTTACTTGTCCACAGGGATAGTCATCTACGTGGTAAGTATCCAGAAGAACCACTGCAATTCCAGTTAAGGGAACCGTGACCATGGGCCAAAGAAACTCCTTGAAACAGCAGTCCATTGAGTCCACAATTGCAGGAAACACAGTGGGTGGACGAAATCCTCCATTCTTCATGGGGGTTTCATCCATTTTAGCTGGTGCAGGATTTGGTCCGTCTGTGCCTAAATGAACATGGAGCCCCAAGAACAAGGGGCTTCCTCGAAAGGAGATCCGGCGAAAAGCGCGCGGAATTGTGGGCTTGCAGGTACCAGGCAAACCACACTCCTTTCTGTTCGGGTTCCCAAGCTACAACATATCCAGCCCAGGGCTCCAGTTTTTTTTTGATGGGACGATCAACCTCAAAAAGGGTTGCAAGGCTTCCCTGCCACTGGTCCAGGGCCCATTTTTTCCGGTTTTTCTCGGGTCACTGAACGACTCGTTGGAGTCCCGCAGGAGGCGCGGCTTTAAACATCTCACCTTCCGGAGCGAGGCAGGGAGATTGGAAGCGAGTCGAACCGTCGGATTTTCTCTTGGGAAGTGTCTGGGAAATTGGCGGCGACCTGGCGATCTGGGGAGTTGTTTACCTTCCAATTCTAGGCTGGAGTTGCTTTTCTGATGAATGTGTCCCGCAGGAGTCGTTTCTTTGTTTTGGGGCGGGGCTGTTCCTATGGCCTCGGGAAGAAAAAAACGCCCACGCCCCGCTAAAGCACGCCTCGAGTTTTTCGGTGCTGCCAGCTGGCACAGTGTTTCGCGATATGGATGTGGGTCAAAATTAAACCACCAGGGATTGGACCGCAGGTTTTCGTCCTTGGTTTCATGTACCAGGGTTCAATTTTGGGGGTTACCCTGTTCTTGACCACCACAGCCCTGTGCCTGGGCCGAAGGTGTTCAATCTGCAATCTTTGGACGGCCTTCTGCAGCAACCCGTGGCAGCGGCCTAAGAACGGAGCTCCGCCGTTGGCTGGTCGCTGCGGTTTTTCTTCTTCCCCAACAGCTTTGGCAGCTTTGGGGTCTCAGCCCAGGCTCCGGGGTGCGGGGCGGCGAGGTAAGGTTCGAGGGTTGCACCAGGGTTCTGGGAGGGTTCTGGGGTGCGGTTGGGGATATCGCCTGAGCTTTTTTGGTTTCCGGGTCCAGCCTAAAACATGGGATCCTTCTCCCGCGGTGGGGCTGAGAAGTTGAAGGGAGTCAGTTTCCTTGGGCCGACCCTCCCAGTGCTTCCGGGCACAGCAGGTTACCAGGGTCCCAGGGTTTACACGGTTTCAGCTGGTCTATGGCTGGAAGCACATCAGTTTTGACGGTTTTCAGGTTTGCCTCAAATCCACCAGGGCACTCGGGAGCGACATGATTTGGGGATTCCCAAATCAGCCTGCTGTTTGCTCGTCACCAACTTTCTACAATGTTTATTTAACAGTATTCCACACCATTTCTCTTCACCAATTTTCCAGCCATTTTCTCTTCACGGCCATGTACCAGCTTCCCCCGAGTTGTTTTTTTCTTTTTTTGGATTGGTGGATTGGTGGTGTGGATTGGTGGTAACCCCCCTTTTTGTGGTGTGGATTGGTGGCAACCCCCCCCTTTTGGTGGTTTGGATTGGAGGTAACCCCCCTTTTTGGTGGTTTGGATTGGTGGTAACCCCCCTTTTTGGTGGTTTGGATTGGTGGATTGGATTGGTGGTTTGGTGGTGTGGTTGAGCAGTGGTTGAGCCATCGACAAGAGCGGCTCCAACTCCAACTTGCCCTCGAGCCCAGGACCTCACCTTCCTCGAGAGCCTCGATGCCTGAGCCTCGGGAACGCCGGGAACGCCTCGGTGCGCGGAAGCTGCAGTCTGTCCAGGGTGCCAAGGACCTCCCCCCAGAGAAATGGCTCCTTTGAGGAACATGGAATAAAACCAGGACTCGAAGCGTTAGGTTCCATGTGGATGGGAGACTGGTTTTGGGGTAAAGTGTCTGGAAAAGAAGCGATTGCAACTTGCCAGATCCGGGAGCTTCTCAAATGACACTTGAATCATCTGCCTTTAGCCCTTCGGAAGATCAAAGCAACATAAGGTTCGGATGCAAATCGCTTGGATGTGGCCAGTTCCTACTGATGCTCGAAAGTCTTCCATTTGCTGAGGTGAGTATGTGTTATCTTTTTCCTCTCCCAGCCAATGGATGTGGCCGGCGGTTTTGGATTCTTTGCACGATTTTGGGATAGACCCCTTTACCAGGCTTGCTAGCAGACATTTGAACTGAGCTTTAAGCTCTGTTGACCTAGTGCTTCCCCTAGGCCTGGTCAACTCAAAGTAACATGGAACCCGAAATGGGAGTTCCCCAAGAGCAGTTTCCTCAAAAACCATGACGGGCTTCTTCTGGGCTCCAGGTGAAAGACGGGGGAACCCCCTTGGAACACATCTGGGGGTACACAGGAAATCGGATTGTCTGATGCTCTTGCGCAGCCGGTTGGCCGATCAGGGCTCCATGGTTGCAACTAGAAGGTAGGCTTAAACCCAGTCGTTTTCCACCTGGGTGTTTGTTGCCAAGTTAGTAAGCTGTAACGGTACTCCTTCGGTTGCATGACCCACTGAAACAAGTCCCCCGTGAATGTGGAGTAAACCTGGTTGGGGGGTTGAACAAGCCCAAGTGGCGAACCTACCAACTTGACCAAACATCCAAGTAAAGAAACCTGACGCCTGGATTCCCAAAATTTGGTCGGGATCTTCCGGAAGTGCACTCCCGAACCTCTACAGTGTGTCTTGACCTGTTTGCTGAAGGGCAAGCCACGCTGAGTGGGCAAGGTCGGAAAGTCACGCCACAAACTTCCAGCTTCGAGCTCAGGTCAGTGAGAACTCCTTGAAGGAGCTGGATTGCATCGCGGGCACCAGCGCGCCTTTCGGCCAAGAGAGCGAGTTGCCAGTTTTTTTTTTCCCCCTTTGGGGCGGCCCGAAAAGCCAGTCGCGTCTACAAGCTGAACACGTCCGTTTGACGACCCAAAAGGGCCGACTGAAGTCGCCGTTCAAGTGGCACCGAGGCGCCTGAAGGAGTTCCCCCAGGGCGTCTTGATCTTCGGATCGCTGCAGGCGACCCCTCGATGTTCTTGATCTTCCGCTCTGGAAAAAGGTCCTTTCGCTTTTTTGTTCATTCGCCAAGATCAAATCAAGAAAGACCCGATGTTTTGCAGGTCCACGAAAGAGGAATGTACTGCAAATCTTGAGGGGGTTCAATTCCCAGATTGGTTTAAAGGGGAAGCCACAAGAAACAATAAAGGACTCTTTGTTTGGACACATAATTTTTAGAGCCACCGACCCTAGCCCTTTTTCTTTGCGAATCTGTTTCGCCTTCAAACAGATCTCGGCGATGGAATTGAAGGCTATGGTGTCTTTGCCCAGATAGGCTCGGGGTGGTTTGGGGCACCAGTTCCTTAAAAATCGGAAACCCCGCAAATTTGCTTGGATCATTGCAGTTGGTCCTGTTCCAGGTCAGATTGCGAAACATATATATATATATAAACGAGCCAGGTAGTTTTTTTCACGGGGACTGGTCGATCAACCTTTTGCGACCAAAGCGCCGTCCCCGTATCGCTGGTCAGGTGCTGAAGGTGAGAAAGAACCTGCTGCGGGGTTGCCAAGTGAAACCTGAAGAAATTTCTGTGAAATCGCCGAGGGGCCGAGGGGCGCCCCTTGAATTACATACCCCCCAGATCCATAAGTAAGCCTAAAAGGGGTTGCTCCGATCGACACAGATCGATCGGGGACCCAGAAAAACACGGTTTGGGGGTAACCATCTAAGACTGGTTACCCATTTTCTACGGGGTTTGATCATTCAGGAATGGCTCAGGATGGTTTGCAAGTAGCGCAGAGTTTTGTGTTCCCTCTGCTAATGAGCGCGGGTTGCCCTTCAGTCCCCTCCTTTTTGGTTGGCTCAAAAGGTATAAACAGGTAAAGACGCACTATAGAGGTTTGGGGGTTCAAAGGACACTTAAAGGAAGCAAAGGAAAACCGCACTCCATTTCGGGCGCCCAAATCCAAAAAAACACCCACATTTTGGGAATCCAGGTGTCAGGTTTCTCCACTTGGATGTTTGGGCAAGTTAGTAAGTGGTTAGGCACTTGGGTTTGTTCAACCCCGCAATCAGGTTAACTTCACATTCAACGGGGGACTTATTAGTGGATCATGCCTCGGCTACCGTTACAACTTAACAACTTGGCAACGAGCACGGAAGTAGGAGCCGACTGCCCTGTGCCGGGTTCGTAGCGCGTCCTAGTTAGCTCAATTCACTTGGCGCGCTGCAGGCACTCGCTACAAGTCTCTAGCCCTGTCTTCTCAAAAAACCTTGGACACGCCTCATTTTTTTCAGGGAGCTTTGAACAAAAAACCCGATGATGGACACGAAGGGTCAGTTTTGCCACCTCCTTCATGTAGGGTATGGTTGTTTTTGGGCCTCCAAGACTCGAAGTGTTCCCCCCTTTTGCCCCCAAACCTCTGGTATGTTGTTTTCCTTTCTGTTCCGCTCTGGTTTCTCCCTGATTTGTCTTTGGGTAGCTGTTCTTGGTTTCCCCCGACTTTTCAGGGCACTCCAACGAAGACCAGCCAGCTTAGGTAGGAAATGTGGTTGAATGACCCCAGGCTTTGGTCCCCTTAAAGGAAACCATTAGTTGGATGGTTTAAAGACCACCATTTGGATGGTTTAAATCGGGGTCATTCCATTTCTCATTCCCTGCATCTCTCGCACCAGCAAGTTTGTGGTGTGGTTTTAAAGGGAATGGGTCGTACAAACCATCCAACGGGTGGGTGCCTTTAAAGGGACCCCCAGGTTCATTGCATTTCTCTTTCCCAGCATCTCTCGCAGCAAGAACATGTTGAAGCCAACTGAAGGACCGGCTTCATGGCGCGTCTGCCGATGCTGAGGGAGCCGGGGATCTCGGAGAGCGAAAGCGCTCAAGCGGGACCGCCGACAGGGCTGCGGTTTGGGTGTCGCTTTTTTTTTTTTTTTTTTGGGGGGGGCCGACTTTGGTTGGGGGTGGGAAAAAAGCCACCAGGAAGAAACTGATAAAAGCAAAACATATGTCGGAGTTCCTGAAGCAGGGTTAGTTTTTTGTTTGTTTGTGTAGTTTCTTAGGGGACCCCCCAAAAAGAAAGAGAGAGGGAGAGAGGTGGCTTTCCTGTTGGTTTCCTTTGAATTCACCCCCAAAAAGGGTCCCCGGAAAACAAAAAAAGCCTTGCAGGGAAGCTCGAACACGAACCATTTTGGCGATCCCGTGTTGGGCAAAGTTCACTTCGCGCTCGCCAGCATGGATGAAGCCCGAAAAGTTCTTGGGATAGCCGACCTGCCAACTGGATGTTTCCATCCACAGTATTTTGTGGTTGAGACATAGCGAGTCCGGGTTTTCGTGCTTGAGTGCGATCCCCGAGTTTTGCGTGAAACTCGGTTGGTGTGCCAGAGAGCCAAAAGGCTGTGGGTCAAAACCAATGGTACCATTTTGGGGGTAGGTGCACCACCCATTTTAGTCTATTTTAGTGGGGATTGGGATGTTCACTGGGGGTACGTGATTTTGACCCATAGATGAGTTCTTCAGCTCCTTGTAGTACCCTCACACAACGACACACCCACATGGACCATGGAGCGCCGCACGACTCAACCGGAGGTTGGACTTGGGCCACAACCGGCTGGAGGAGGGGTTGCTCGGAGCATTTTTGGCGGTTCTGCGGGTTTCCTAGGCGCTGTGACAAGGCTTCAATGGGTCTTGGGCCTGCCTAACTATCGCAAGTACACCAACCACACTCAACCACCAAATCACGGTTATTTGGGGGGGGGGGTCCTTGCTCCCTTACTTGCAACATGTAGGACATCCACCGTATGCTGCTGTTTTCTTCATATTATTGCACTCTACTCACATGATGACAGCCCAGCATCGAACAAGTAGTAAGACAAGACATTTTTGTTTTTGAATTATTTGGTGTATTTTCGCCCTTCATCAGAATGATGGAGGAACATGTTTCCCACCCACCAAGATGGAGCCGGACATGACCCACCACAAAACCCCCCGTCAAGTCCCATGGTGCACTTCTCATTTTGGTCAATATTCAATCCCAAACCAAAGACCTAAGAATGGCGCCAGGAAGCCACAGGTTGACAAGACAAGACAGCCAGGCCCACCAAGGCGAGCGCAACGCTTGCGCGCGCAAGTTCTTTTGTTCGTGTTTTCCGATTGTTTCAGCCGGGTCCTTCGAAGGCTTGCGAGCTTTAAAATGTTATCTGGCGAGTTTGGGTCCATGCGCAGCCGATCCAGGACGTGCCGCAGGGTCTGGGCCTGCTCCCAAAGTTGGAGGCGCCAGTTGATGTTTGCTGCTTGAAAAGAACCAGATCCCTCAAACATCAGGGGCGTCGGGGTGTCCGGAGGTTTCCTTTAGGCTTCCTTAGCCAGCAAGCGACTTTTGGCTCCCTCCAAAAGTAGTCACAACGGCACCAAAAGGAAGCCCACTTCTCCTTTTTTTTTTTTTTTTGGGGGGGGGGTGGTGTTGGCCATTCCACAATTTCGAGACCAAACCTCGTTTTGCCAGGATCAACCTCCATTTGGCTCCCCTCTAGTTACAGGTGGCGATAGGTTGCTCCCTTACAAGCCGGGGTCCGTGTGGTCCTTGGGTCCTCCATGTTGCCCACGCGGGCCACAGCTTCGGACCTCGAAAGGTGCAACTTCGAAGCTAGTGGCATAGAACACGCGGAATCCATTGTGTTCGGCGTCAACACAAATACATGCAAACAGACACGCACAACCACAAACACCCACAAGCAGACACAAACACCCACAAGCAGACATGCACACAAACACACAACCACGCAAAAAAAAGAAAGAATAAAAAAACAACACAAACAAACACCACAAACGACCAGATACCACCCGACTCACCTCGAAGGGCCACGTGATGGACTCGGCCCGTTCGAGAAAAGGTGCCAGAAGCTCCCCTTGCGTGGGGGGACGTTCTTTTTGTTGGGTTCCATAGACGAACCCGCAGCATTCCTTTGGTTGCCTTTTGGTTTTCCGTTTCAAAAAACCCAAGGGAATGGGGGTTCCATAGCGAAACCTCACGTTTTTTTTTTGGCGTTTGCCTGCTAGTTTTGCCTCTGAAACCGAGCGAGCGGGGGCTATACCCTGGGAAACACGCCGCCGCATCTTTTTGGGGGCGGACGCCCGGGCCGTTTCTCGGCGCGGCGCTCCGCAGGTCCTTCTTCTGGACCACAACCAAATCGGTGGCACGCTCGCTGCGGTGCGAAAGGCTCAGGCAGACAAACCGTCCGCTTGGAACCTGTGGTGGAAAGGGAAAAGGGGGAAAGCTAAGGAGAAAAACGGGGAGCCCTTCTCATTTTTTAGACCTGCACATGGTTTGGAGCCTTTTTGTTGCGAACGAGCTTCAATGTGAGCAGCTCCCAAAAACAGGGAATCCCGACTGCAACACATCAACTGCGGCCCCTTAACGTAAACACACGGTTTTGGGGTTCTCAAAACTTTGGTTCGAGGCCCGGCGGTTTCTGACGAGTCTCTTTTCGAGGGTAGATACTTTTTTTTTTTAGAAGAAAGCCACTATTTTTGGGGTCCCCTAAGAAAGATCCCTGTCGCTCGAAATTTGAGGCTGTGGTGGAATCCAGTGGCTGGTTCCCCAAAGAAGCAGATTCAACTTTTGAACCGGGACGATTGTGGTTGGCCAATCGGAGGATCTTCAAGCTCCCAGGTCCGAACACCCATCATTACTTAGCCAGTGCCCCGTCTACTTGGGGGGCTTTGCTCCAAAAAAATGCGGCTTGCTGCAAAAAGAGGGCTTCTTTTCCTGCACAATGACCTAATGTTGGCCACCTTTGAACTTGAGAGCAATTGCAAAAAAGGCGCACTGTGGATTGACGAAGCCCTGCAGTTAGGATGAGCAAATTCCCCAGTCGACGTTGCCATGGAGACTGACGTTTCGGGGTTTTGGCTTCAACTTTCCTTGAACATGGGACCATGTCTCTGGCGGGAACCCCACGGCAAGGTGCACAAGAGGGTATCAGCTACTTTTCAGCAGTTTAACATGGAACCAATCACATGGAACCAAACAAGACTCTACTCCTCCTGCAGTTTAACATGGAAACAAACATACTCTACTCCCCTGCAGTTTAACAGAACCAAGCAACAACTCACCGCTTGCGCACACCTCCTTGGGCAAAAACTAACTTGCATTCTTTTTGGATGGAACCCAAACAACAACTCACCCACTTTTCGAGGAAATCTCCTCTGGCCAAAAAACAAATCCCTTTTGGGCTCCACGCTCGGGGCGCAAATTCTCCGAGACTTCGGCCCAGCGTTGTTCGCAGGCGCTCAAGAAGCTGGACCTCTCCTCCAACCAGCGGCTCGCTCTCTCTCATTTTCCTGCTTTTTTGACGGGAGAAACTGCACCCAACCGCTTGGTCGCCCCAGGACCTGGCTCCAAGAGCCGTTTTGGGGCTTTGTCAAAAATCAAAAAGCCCCGATTCTGGGCCAGGTGAGTATCAGTATCCTTTGACATAGAGGCTTCGGTGTCATATGGACTTCATTTCAGCCGGTTGACGGAGGCTGGGATCCATTGTTGAGCTTCAGCTGAAGGGTCATGAAGCATGCAGAGTTGCGTTTTTTGGCGGGCAAAAGACAAACTTCGCCTGGACACTTTGAGAACATCTACCCCAAAGCTGGAGAGTTGATTGGATCTGGGGTCAGCATCACTCTGCAGAAGATGCACCCATGTGCAAGACAATTGAGACACGGTGGCTAGGACAACGCAATGCACAGTTGGCCAGAACCCTTGGGCCCGCGGGTGTTTGAGCCGAGCGCGAATGTCAAACACGCCGGTGCAGGCTTTTGCTGATCGCAGGATGCACGGTCAGTGTAAAAGGTCCACTAAGCACTCTCACATGGGCAAGCACCTTTCTGCAGGGCATTTTTTCCGCGTGGATGCCTCGGAGACACAAACACATCCCGGCAAGGATGGGAGAGTTGCGGACGACATTCTGGTACAAGCTACCAGGTGTTGAGCTAGTGACTCGAGTAGTTCTGTGCCGGGCGTCAAAGGGTCGGATATCGGAATCCTCGGTTTTTGGGATCTCAGCCGTTGCCAGGCCCACTCTTTACCCTCTTTAGCTCGCACTCTTGGCCCCGTGGCTCCAAGTAGTGTCCCCTTAGCCTCAATGCAGGGCTCCTGAGGTTCGACTTCCGCGCCACACAGCTCTACGAGCAGCTTGAGAACTTGGAGGGGATGGTTTCGCTGGCCCTGAAACTGAAGGACCGCTATCGCCCCCTTCCCATGTCTTGGGCAGCCCCGCTCTCGCCCGGAAAAAAAAAGGGAAAAAAGGAAAAAGGAGTTGACACAACGAGAACACCGCCGGCGCCGCCTCAACAGTGGCGGCGGCAGCGGCAGCAGCGGCAGTATCAGCGGCAGCGGCACTACCACCACCAACAGCAACAACAACAACAGAGGCAGCAGCAGCAACAACAACAATAACAACAGCAGCAATAACAACAAGAACAAGAAAAGGGGCACCACGAGGAGACAGAGCAAGCAATTTTTTGGTTGAAACATGTTTGGCTCAGGCTAAACGGGTTCCTCTCTTTTGATTGATTGTTCCGTGTGTGTGTGTGTGTGTGTGTGTGTGTCTGTGTCTGTGTCTGTGTCTGTGTCTGTGTCTGTGTCTGTGTGTCTGTCTGTGTCTGTGTCTGTGTCTGTGTGTCTGTGTGTGTCTGTGTGTGTCTGTGTGTGTCTGTGTGTGTCTGTGTGTGTCTGTGTGTGTCTGTGTGTGTCTGTGTGTGTCTGTGTGTGTCTGTGTGTGTCTGTGTGTGTCTGTGTGTGTCTGTGTGTGTCTGTGTGTGTCTGTGTGTGTCTGTGTGTGTCTGTGTGTGTCTGTGTGTGTCTGTGTGTGTCTCTGTGTGTCTCTGTGTGTCTCTGTGTGTCTCTGTGTGTCTCTGTGTGTCTCTGTGTGTCTCTGTGTGTGTCTGTGTGTGTCTGTGTGTGTCTGTGTGTGTCTGTGTGTCTGTGTCTGTGTGTCTGTGTGTCTGTGTGTCTCTGTGTGTCTCTGTGTGTCTCTGTGTGTCTCTGTGTGTCTCTGTGTGTCTCTGTGTGTCTCTGTGTGTCTCTGTGTGTCTCTGTGTGTCTCTGTGTGTCTCTGTGTGTCTCTGTGTGTCTCTGTGTGTCTCTGTGTGTCTGTGTGTCTGTGTGTCTGTGTGTCTGTGTGTCTGTGTGTCTGTGTGTCTGTGTGTCTGTCTGTGTCTGTGTGTGTGTGTGTGTGTTGAGGATTCTTTCTTCTTTTCTTTTTTGAACACCCCATTCCCGTTTCAGCTTTTGGTCCGCGAGAGGACAATCCCTTCTGCACGGCCGTCCCCCCGTGGAGCTCTGAGTTGCTTTTTTGGAATTTGCTGCGATGGATGAGGCAGAGGTGCACGATCATTCAACGTGTTTGGTTTCAGGTGGCCACTGATGGGAACCCCAAAGGCTCATTACTTGGACTGTTTCTGGAGTCTCGCGGTCAGAGTTGCTGAAAATTACTGGTGTCCCTTTTACCCACCGAAGGACCAATCCTGCAGCAGATGCGATAGATGAACCCCTAGGATTCTTCGGATGAATCAGTGACCAAGTGCAGGATGTTGCTTCTCCGCCGTATCACTTGGAGGGGGGGGAAATCGAGGTACCAGATCCTTTGCCTCCAGAAACTTCCGCAGCCTGGACCCTGGAGATGGAACCTGGGATTACGTGGGTGTTCGGCCGGCCAAGTTAGTAAAGTTGCAGCGGTATCCTAGGTGATAAACCACTGAACTAAGTTCCCCCTAAATGGGGCTATCCTTGTTGTTAGGGGTGAACAAAGACCAAGTGGCTAACCACTTCCGAACCTGTTCCTTGTTGTTACGGGGTGAACAAAGACCAAGTGGCTAACCACTTACGAACCTGTTCCTTGTTGTTAGGGGGTGAACAAAGACCAAGTGGCTAACCACTTCCGAACCTGTTCCTTGTTGTTAGGGGTGAACAAAGACCAAGTGGCTAACCACTTCCGAACCTGTTCCTTGTTGTTACGGGGTGAACAAAGACCAAGTGGCTAACCACTTACGAACCTGTTCCTTGTTGTTAGGGGGTGAACAAAGACCAAGTGGCTAACCACTTCCGAACCTGTTCCTTGTTGCTACGGGGTGAACAAAGACCAAGTGGCTAACCACTTACGAACCTGTTCCTTGTTGTTAGGGGGTGAACAAAGACCAAGTGGCTAACCACTTACGAACCTGTTCCTTGTTGTTAGGGGGTGAACAAAGACCAAGTGGCTAACCACTTACGAACCTGTTCCTTGTTGTTAGGGGGTGAACAAAGACCAAGTGGCTAACCACTTCCGAAACCTGTTCCTTGTTGCTACGGGGTGAACAAAGACCCAAGTGGCTAACCACTTACGAACCTGTTCCTTGTTGTTAGGGGGTGAACAAAGACCAAGTGGCTAACCACTTACGAACCTGTTCCTTGTTGTTAGGGGGTGAACAAAGACCAAGTGGCTAACACTTACGAACTTGTTCCTTGTTGTTAGGGGGTGAACAAAACCCAAGTGGCTAACCACTCACGAACCTGTTCCTTGTTGTTAGGGGGTGAACAAAGACCAAGTGGCTAACCACTTACGAACCTGTTCCTTGTTGTTAGGGGGTGAACAAAACCCAAGTGGCTAACCACTTACGAACCTGTTCCTGGTTGTTAGGGGGTGAACAAAGACCAAGTGGCTAACCACTTACGAACCGGTTCCTTGTTGTTAGGGGGTGAACAAAGACCAAGTGGCTAACCACTTACGAACCTGTTCCGTGTTGTTAGGGGGTGAACAAAGACCAAGTGGCTAACCACTTACGAACCTGTTTTTTGTTGTGGCTAACCACTTCCGAACCTGTTCCTTGTTGTTAGGGGGTGAACAAAGACCAAGTGGCTAATCACTTACGAACTTGTTCCTTGTTGTTAGGGGGTGAACAAAACCCAAGTGGCTAACCACTTCCGAACCTGTTCCTTGTTGTTAGGGGGTGAACAAAACCCAAGTGGCTAGCCACGTACGAACCTGTTCCTTGTTGTTAGGGGGTGAACAAAACCCAAGTGGCTAACCACTTCCGAACCTGTTCCTTGTTGTTAGGAGGTGAACAAAGACCAAGTGGCTAACCACTCACGAACCTGTTCCTTGTTGTTAGGGGGTGAACAAAGACCAAGTGGCTAACCGCTTCCGAACCTGTTCCTTGACCACTTACGAACCTGTTCCTTGTTGCTGGGGGGTGAACAAAGACCAAGTGGCTAACCACTCACGAACCTGTTCGTTGTTGTTAGGGGGTGAACAAAGACCAAGTGGCTAACCACTCACGAACCTGTTCCTTGTTGTTAGGGGGTGAACAAAGACCAAGTGGCTAACCACTTACGAACGTGTTCCTTGTTGTTAGGGGGTGAACAAAGACCAAGTGGCTAGCCACTTACGAACCTGTTCCTTGTTGTTAGGGGGTGAACAAAATCCAAGCGGCTAACCACTTACGAACCTGTTCCTTGTTGTTAGGGGGTGAACAAAACCCAAGTGGCTAACCACTTCCGAACCTGTTCCTTGTTGTTAGGGGGTGAACAAAGACCAAGTGGCTAACCACTTCCGAACCTGTTCCTTGTTGTTAGGGGGTGAACAAAGACCAAGTGGCTAACCACTTACGAACCTGTTCCTTGTTGTTAGGGGGTGAACAAAGACCAAGTGGCTAACCACTTACGAACCTGTTCCTTGTTGTTAGGGGGTGAACAAAGCCCAAGTGGCTAACCACTCACGAACCTGTTCCTTGTTGTTGGGGGGTGAACAAAGACCAAGTGGCTAACCACTTACGAACCTGTTCCTTGTTGTTAGGGGGTGAACAAAACCCAAGTGGCTAACCACTTACGAACCTGTTCCTGGTTGTTAGGGGGTGAACAAAGACCAAGTGGCTAACCACTTACGAACCTGTTCCTTGTTGTTAGGGGGTGAACAAAGACCAAGTGGCTAACCACTTACGAACCTGTTCCGTGTTGCGAGGGGGTGAACAAAGACCAAGTGGCTAACCACTTACGAACCTGTTTTTTGTTGTGGCTAACCACTTACGAACCTGTTCCTTGTTGTTAGGGGGTGAACAAAGACCAAGTGGCTAATCACTTACGAACTTGTTGTTAGGGGGTGAACAAAAACCAAGTGGCTAACCACTTACGAACCTGTTCCTTGTTGTTAGGGGGTGAACAAAACCCAAGTGGCTAGCCACGTACGAACCTGTTCCTTGTTGTTAGGGGGTGAACAAAACCCAAGTGGCTAACCACTTCCGAACCTGTTCCTTGTTGTTAGGGGGTGAACAAAGACCAAGTGGCTAACCACTTACGAACCTGTTCCTTGTTGTTAGGGGGTGAACAAAGACCAAGTGGCTAACCGCTTCCGAACCTGTTCCTTGACCACTTACGAACCTGTTCCTTGTTGCTGGGGGGTGAACAAAGACCAAGTGGCTAACCACTCACGAACCTGTTCCTTGTTGTTAGGGGGTGAACAAAGACCAAGCTAACCACTCACAAACCTGTTCCTTGTTGTTAGGGGGTGAACAAAGACCAAGTTCCTTGTTGCAAAGACCAAGTGGCTAACCACTTACGAACCTGTTCCTTGTTGTTAGGGGGTGAACAAAGACCAAGTGGCTAACCACTTACGAACCTGTTCCTTGTTGTTAAGGGGTGAACGAAGACCAAGTGCCTAACCACTTACGAACCTGTTCCTTGTTGTTGGGGGGTGAACAATGACCAAGTGGCTAACCACCTACGAACCTGTTCCTTGTTGTTAGGGGGTGAACAATGACCAAGTGGCTAACCACTTACGAACCTCTTCCTTGTTGTTAGGGGGTGAACAAAGACCAAGTGGCCAACCACTTACGAACCTGTTCCTTGTTGTTAGGGGGTGAACAAAGACCAAGTGGCTAACCACTCACGAACCTGTTCCTTGTTGTTAGGGGGTGAACAAAGACCAGCTCATATCCTCTTAGAGAAGCAAGATTGTAATTTTGGCCGTGGTCGAACAAGGTAGGTGATCCAACGTTTTGGCATCAACCATGGCTGAAAGTGCTTAAGTGTAGAAACCACCTCCTTTCCGGTTCCCTGTTTCTGGTACCAGGTTGGTTCGCCTGGGAGCATTCGGAATGGACTAGGCAGCCATGGGCCTGTTTTGAGGGCACGGGTGGAAGCCTTCGGGGGAAACGGCCATAGGAGACCGGATTGGAGAGTGCCGAAAACCCCATGCGAATCACAGCTGAAAGGTAAGACGTCGGACTTCCATCCATGGCCGGGGAAAATAGGTGAGGCAGTTTTGTTTGGTCCGAAAAGATAGGATCTGTCCCGGGAGACAGACCTCTGCCTTGCAAGTCTTCCGACTTGAGCCATGTAGGCTGACTCACGGATTGAGAGGAACACAGCCCGCCGACTCCCAGCTCAGTTGCCCAAAGCCGAGCGTTTGACCTTTTGGTGTCCGATTTTTGGTGGAAAGGTGAACCTTGTACTTTCTGGGTCCTTTGGGCAACTGAGTGGTGGTTGGGTTGTATTTGTTGGAGCTCGCCTTGCAACTTTGGCTTTCTAAAGCATCCAGAATCCAGGGACGCGGATGTTCGAGGTGGCGAGAGGTCTAAGTCTTTTTGAGGCTCGGCATGCTTTTTGGGTTTGGTTTTTTTGGGAAACCAAAAGGACACCAGTTTAGTTTGTTTTTTTGTTGGGGGGGGAACCCTATTTCGTCACATATCCACAGGTTTCGCCTTCCAAACTGGGGCAACTGTGCAAGCCATGTTTCCTGGGCCCACTCTAAGCCCGGCCACGAATACGGGAGACACGTCCACAAGCCTAGGCTTCGCAAGTTGGACGACATTTCGAACATGGCGCAAGCGCGGGAGGCGCGCCGTCCCACAAGCCTCGGGTTAGGAGTCTTTTCCGCAAGATGCGATGCGGCGCCATCTTGTTTTCTTTTTTGTTTTGTTTCTCGGTTGTTTGCTTTATCCAAGGCGGCGCGTTTCCTTGGCATCCAAACAGGCGCGCTGCACTTTTGACAGCTTACCCATCGGACGCGGTGCTCTTTTTGCGGTTCAAGGCCCGTTTGGGGGAACTGTGGCACTGCCGGGAAAAGACGAAGAAACGAGCAAGGCCAAACCGGGCTCCAAACCAAAGCTGCATTCACCTTCGAACCAGAAATAAATGGATTTCACCCGTTTAGATGTGTTTTATGCCATCCAGTTACCAGTAAAATCCGTCTCCATGTCCCTAAAGGCCTTCTTTTGGATTCCAAGTTCCAAAACTATACTGGGGGCGCAAATTTTGTTGGGGTTCTGCACCAACAAATCGAAACTTGGGGACGAAATCACTCGGCACGTCGCGAGATCGGAGGCTGCGGGGAGGAGCGAGCTGAACCTCCGAGCCTTGGATGAGCTGGCCTACAAGAACCAGGAGCTGAAGGCAGCGTCTGAGCTGAGCGACACGTTCGGGGAGCCGGGAGAGCTTTGCCAGTGGTTTGATATGTTGAAAAGGTGGCTGACATAGAGTTTGGTGGTTCAAATAGCGGTTTGGTGGCTGAACTAGTGAACCATGTTTTCCATGAAAGAATAGTGGTTGTGAACAATAGCGGCGATACGTTCCCTGAACTTCAACCACAACCAGGGAATGGAACCCGATGTTGCTCCCCTGCAGATTAATATGGTTGGCTCGTCTTTTTGAGAGTTGGAGCCTTTCTTCAAAACGGACACGAAAAGGAAGCCGACGCCATTTTGGAGGGCCCCCCCAAAAAAAGGCACGCCCACATGCAACCCAACTCACCCTCATTTCAAGACATATCTCCTTTTGGGAGTCGGACCCCCAAGCACCGCAAAGGACATGGCTGTGGGTCAAAAATAGGCACCCAAAACGGAACCCCGGCAAATGGAAACATGGACAAACATCTGCGGTCCAATTCCTGGTGGTTTACTGTAATTTGGACCCATGCCCACATGGGAGACAGCAACATTTCCCCTGCCCTTTGGGGAACGGCAAAAGAGCATGGCCATGGCTTAGGCGGGAATGCGGATCTTCTCGGTACGAAAGCCGAAGTGCGGTTCACCCATTTCAACTTCAAGGAGGCATTTTTTTTGTTTTTGTTGTTGTTTTCAGTAAGCCGTAGGGGGAAGCTGTTTTTGTTGGGTTCGATTCCTCTCTTGAGACACACCCAAATCTGTGTTCCGGCTCTTTGCCTCGGAAAGTAGAATTTCGGATCAAGGTTCTGGGCGTTGCCAAAGTGAAGGACCCTCCCTGACATAAAACGCCCTACTGTGGGTGGATTTCTGAAATACTTTTACAAGGGTCACATCCATCTGGACCAGGATCTGGGGCAATCCACCGTATTTTTCATTAAACAGTACTGAGAGAGAGAATTCGGGCACCTTTGTGCCCGTTTTGACCGAACAGGGTTCACTTGCCCTTTTGGCCACATTGGTGTTTTACAATGTTGATAGCCATTCGCTTCGATTTTAAGGGTTGGTAGCCGATTCTTCTAAGGGTTGACTTCCCCATCGTGCTTGTTAGAAACGTTTCGGTTTTCCCTGTGCGCACTTTCTCAAGAAGAGGGGCCCTAAAGAGAGCGGGCGCGGCTAGAGGTTCACTTCAACTGTGATGCCGAGGAACTGCCGAGAGATAGCTTTCACGGGCCGATTTCTGCAGGTGGTGCTCTTGAAAAGGCAATTTCCAGCTGAGGGGAAGGAGATAAAGCTTGAGGGAGTGGCTCAGATTCACACGTTTGCCCCAGCAAACTTGTCATGGACCTTCCGGGGAACCCCTGGTTGGTTTGTGAGGGGGGAGGAGGCTGACAGGCCTTTGCCGCGGGGGTCGCCTGGTTATTTGTGTGTGTCGTTTGGCCCCAAAATGGCGTCGGTTGTCTTTGTTAAACCACCCCCGAAAAAGGGGCCCGCTCGAAACAAGGACATCGAGGCGCCCAAAAACGCTTCCGGCAGGTGGATCATACCACGCAGGCGGCCAAGGCTGGGAACGCGCTTCCGGCGGTTGAAATTTTGGTTCCGCTCGAAGGACCGCCGAAGATCAGGCGGGCCACCGGGAAGCTTGCTTATTCAGAGGGGGACGGCGGGCAAAAGTTCGGTTCCACTCACGGGAAGGGTTTCCGGGAAACTTCCTGTAAGAGCTTTTTAGAGCCGCTGCTCAGCCTCCCTTCATCCTTTGCGAAGACATCAAACAGGGGATTTCGCGTGTCGTTCAGTGTCCTTGAACCAGCCCCCCTTCAAAAAAGAGAGAGGAAAGAACAAGGAAATGACAGATGAATGAATGAATAAACAAATAGTTCAATCAAACAATAAATGGAAACAAACAGCAGGTCTTCCATGGACCCTGGCAAATGGCATTGCAAGCCTTTTTCCTTCCTCGCCCCATTGGAGGAAACGCTCCTTCCGGCCACAAGACGATGTCCTTGGCCAGGTTCTCTCACGAATCGATGCCTGTGAACACTGTGAGGGGTCAACATGTTCATGCGTCCTGCGTTCCTATGCGTTTCTTGTCTACTCGAAGCTTCGCGCGGTGGAGTTGGACGCGTTTTGCTGCCAGGGGCCCTTGGCAGCCGGGCGCGCCAGTCAAAAATCGACCCCAGAGGTTCGGATTGACGGCTTTAAGGACACTCGCTGAGGTTGGGAGCATTGTTTTTGGGTTGGAACTCTGGGTTTTTCTACAAGCAGGCGTCCCAACTCGGAGGCTTAGGTCCTTTTGAGAAGCGTATATGCAGTGGCGCTGAGGCATTTCGCGAGTATAGGTTACACGTTTGGTCCTTTGGTTTTAGGGGACCAAATGTTGGCCCTTTTTATAGAAAGGCTGGGAACAACTTTACCTACAACAGGGAATTGGATTCTCCTCCCATTTGCTTCAGTCTTTCAGTGTTCTGCTGGTTTCGAAGTAAATCGATTTCGCTGGACATACTGTGGATGGTCGAAATTCTGCACCACCTAACAAGCCCTGGAATGATGATTCCCCTGTAAATACCAACCAAACGATGGTTTCCCATGGTTTCAACGTGGGTTTTCGCAACTATCCACGGTACTTTGGTGCATTTTGCTTAGATGTTAGGACTTTAACTTCTTGCCGACTCATGGGTTTTGTGTATTAAACCACCAAAATGTGATTCACTTTTAGCAGGGGGCAGAAAGCAGCCGAGCGTATGTTCCCATTTTTTTCCCACGGAAAACCCGCCATGGAGCCCCCGACCGCCTTCCGCCGTGCGGGGCTCCAGGTCTTTCGGCCGGCCAACAAGAAGACGGTCTTCGCGGAGCTGGCCGACTTCTTCGCCGGGCCGCCCAGCAAACTCATGGCCACACGTGTCCTTTTGATCGGTTGGTTAAGAATGGAAGGCAATGGTTTAGATGGGGTTGGTTCCATTTGCCAGGGCCATCTATTTTTTCAAAAGGACACCTATGCTCATGCCGCAGTCCAGATCGAGCCGTTTTTCCCCCCCGAACATTCTGGGGTACTTCTTGAGAAATGTTTCACGGCTCAAAATTGAGGAACTGGGGTTACGCAGGTGTTAGTCTTTGGTTCCATTTGGCAAGGTGCCATCTTGGTACACTTTGTTGAGCCACAACCATATAGCCTTCATCAAAGAGCTATCTCACATCCCTTTTTACAACAGGGGATGTGATTTTCCCATGTCCTGCACCTTGTCAGAATCACATGGCGAGCAAAAACGAGTCTGGGTGTGTGAAAAGGGGCGTGAATAAGTTCCTTGACTTTGATTTTGCTTAAGAGTTGGAACCAGCAACCACAGTGCTTGGACGTGAATCATCACTGATTTGGATGCCCACCATTAAATTCCTATATGGGTATTATGGGTGTACCTATTGTGAGGGCCCCCCCAAAATGGCATCGGTTTTCCTTTGGGTTTTCCCTCGAAACCACAAACAACGGTTTTAAGCCACACTCTTGCTGCCCTTGCTAGCCGGTTTAAGTATCACCTGCTGGTGGCCATTTCTCCGACCGCCCAAAAGGACACCATTGAAAAAGGGGAAAACGCGACCGGCCAAAAGGACACCATTGGGGGGGGGGGGCGGGAAAACGGGAAGTGTTCAGCTGGCGAATCCCGTATACTTCGGAGGCCCTGTCTGTTCACCGTGGCTTGGGGGGGTGAAGGTTCCATTTCCCCGGACCCCGGTGCCTGGAAATAACCCCTCGGGGCAAGCAGCTCGCAACATGGATAACCCTCCCGACCCGATGAACATGAAACCTGCCGGTGCCTGTAAAGAACAACGTGATCTTCCAGGACCGGACCCCCCCCCCCGAAACATCAGGTTCGGTGTGAATTGCCGGAAAGTTCCACCATACAGACCCCACTTCCTCACACTGTGTATGGTTGCAAAATCCATCTTTAAGGTTTCGTTCCCATGGTTCCAAAAACTGGTGCGACATGGAGTTCGCAACCCTCCACGGTGCGGAACGAGCCTTTGTGGGTTTGATATCACCGGAGGCGCGCGCCTTGAACGACCCCTCTCCGCAGATCGCCGTTGCGGGGCTCACGAGGCGGCTGGGTGGAAAAGCGACGGAGGGGAGACCATCTTGGTTGATTTCGTGCTGGTGCGATAGGTGGGGAATGTGGGACTGAACCCAGAAGTGTGCTTTAAGGAAACCACAAGGGATGGCTTATAGGGGGTCATTCCCTCATTCCCTGCTGAGCATCAGCGAGATTTAAGGGAAATGCCATGCTGAGATACTAAACTGTGGTAGCATTTGAGGTGTTTGACTTTCGCCACAATGATGACGGTAAAAAAAGGGAAACTCAGTATGAACATATTATGATGGGGAAAACACAGTATTGAGATGTTATGTTTAGGGTCGAATGCTGCCCAATGGACGGGCATGTCAAAATTGACGTGACATGACCTGCAGAAAACCCAAAAGTAGGGTTTGCTTTTCTGATTTCAGTGAACACACTCTTCGGAAACACACCAAACAAGTCCCAAAAGGAATCCCCGCCCATAATGGATGACCCTCAAAAATCCCAAAGGAGGTTATTCAAAGCATTTGGTAGCTGTTGTTGTTTTTGTTTTGGTGGGCTTTTGTTTGTCAAACCGGACACCCGCCACTTTGAAACCCCAAATTTGAAAAGCAACCCCATGCTCTTGCAGGGTACCTGCTCGGCCACAGTTCTAGGGGTTGATTCCCCATTCTTTTCAACCATCGTTCTTTTCGTTTCCAGGGTTTGTGATGGTTTCTCGAAAAAGCAGGATCCCTGGAAAGAACGGGAAGGTACCCCTAGAACAATGCTGTGGCCCCGAAGTGCGTGTAGCCTTCCTGAAACAAAAAGAAAGAAAACCTGCGGAGTTCCGCGAAGCGATGGCGGGTTTCGCCTACGCCATCGGATGGCGTAGGCAAAGCTGGCAAGTCCACGGGGCTCAGTTATACAGCACTGCCGATGTGGGTGTGGGTCAAAAATCGGGTAACCCCAAAATGGGTGGCCCTGGTAAATGGAAACAATGACTACAACCTGCGGTCCATACCCACAGCCATGTGTCAAAACACTTAAGCATCAAGCTGTCTAGCAATATCGCGCTGACTTTCTCTTCAACATCTAATCAAATCAAAACATATTGAATTACGTTTCAGATTGATTTGATTACATGTGTGTTGATTCAAGAATAATTATTTATACTGACATCACGATTTCAAATCAACATGTAATAAAACATGAGCGTTTCAGAATAGAAGTCGTTTTGTCAGATCGCAGGGCTTCAGGTGAGCTCCTGCCTGCTGGTCGATCCTTTGATTTTTGCCATCGGGAGAGGTTCCGGACGATTCTTTGGGGGGGCTTCTTCTGAGTCAGGGTCCTCGGGTTTTGCACCCATTACATCCTCCCTGGTATGGAACAGGAAGGAAGACCAACCAAACCATTCAGAGGGGTCCAGAACACGTTATGGAGAACCAAAAGACGCCCATTTGTGGAGGAAACTCCTTTTGGGAACGGGAGCCCGTTTGTGGGTTCCGTGTGAAGAGCGCAGGAGAGTAGTTGTAAAGTGTTCAAAGGGGTATCCATTGATGTCACTAAATTTTGGGACATTCCCAGAACTGACTAATGTCGACCCCATCAATCAACCCCAGTATATTAATAACAGGGGGGTTCCCGGGTTTATTTAGTGGGGAATCATCACTATTGGAGGGGAACCCCCTATTAATAAACAGGGGTTGATGAATCCGGGGTCAACATTTGTTGTTTTCCCATGATGTTTCAAACGCGAGTCGAAGATTGCTCGTGGTTCCTTGGAGCTTGTCGCTGCCCACGAGTCTTCAAGAAAGGATGAATCGTTCCCAAACCGTTGGAATGTGTTTGCCGCCGCCTGTTTATGGGCCTTTCTTTTGTGAACTGGGTGTGCGTGCTTTTTGTTTTTACCCATTCGGGTTGGTGCAAAGGGAACTCAAATTAGGTAACCCTTAGTGGGTGGTTTGGATTGGTGGTTTCGGGCCACACGCCACCCTTTTCAGGTTGGAAGTTGATCGGGAAGTGGCGACAGGCTGACGCACACCATTTCGCAGTGCATCCCCGCAGACATGGCGAACTTGAGGGAGGAGTTGCGGAAGGCGAAACTGCGTACGAATCGGATGGGCAGACACTCTGTTTGGGAAATGGCACCCCTTTTTGGGTCAAGATGTGTAAGGGAGTTGTTCAAAGATCACCTTTCCGCTTAAGGCTCCCTCAGGCTTTCTAAGCCCTCAACTACCCAACCCTGGTACCTGCTCTGTTAGGGTTTCCAGAACTTGGCCTTCTCTTTTTTTTTTGGGGGGGGGAAACGTTCTGGGAATGCTGATGGGAGCAGAAGGATCCCCCTGCTTTTTTGGAGGTTCCATTTGTTTTTGGCGCTTGGGAATGCATTTGGTTCTTCGGGCTCCCCTGAACCCTGGAAAAGAACTCCACACTGCTCATTCATATTACTTCCCCGACCCCAACTCTCCAAAACTGAACTAGACTTGCTGGTGCTGAGCAGGGAATGAGAAAGGGAACGACCCCGGGAAGCCCTCCCTCAAGAGGGCCAAAGCCTGGGTTCATTCCATTTCTCCTTCCCTGCTGAGCACCAGCAAGTAGAATTCGCCAAGACCAAACCAACTCCAAACCAACAAATTTCCCGCTGCCCCCAGCTCCAGTTGTATTGCCTGCAACTTTAGACCAATGCAACACCGAATACGAAGTCGATACGAAGCACCAAATTGAAATTATAGCCCAAATCCACAATCACGAAAGATTCCTGCTGCTTAAATTTCTCGGAAATTGCGATTTCGTGTGCCTTCTCTTCGGAGGGGGGGGGGGGCCTCTGGTGCTTGAAAGTACCCATGTAGCAAATATTGTTCTGCCCGACGAACATATGGGGGAAGTGGCGAAAGAACTGGACATTTTTGGCCGCTGGTGACATTTGGAATCCCCATTTGTCCCTTGAGCCACAGTCAAAACGACGTTGAAAGTTAGCAAAGGGTAGTCCCAACGGCCGCTCTTTTGTTTCTTTCGTGGGTTTGGGCATACAGGCAGCAGTTTGGAAAGATATGGGTTGCCTCGCTAGGTATGTTGGCATCAGAGAGTCTTGCAACATATTGGAAAGGAGGAACAGGACACTGTCAATCTGTGTGCAACTCCTGAAAGGACCTCACTCCTTAAACTCTTGGGTTTGGTGCTGAAGGTATTTGGGTTGGTCCTAAAAGGGAGCCCTCAAAAGGCTTGGTTTCCTTTGGGTTTCCATTACCAACCAGAAGGGAAAACACAGACAGACAGACAGACAGACAGACAGACAGACAGACAGACAGACAGACAGACAGACAGACAGACAGACAGACAGACAGACAGACAGACAGACAGACAGACACAGAGACAGACAGACAGACAGACAGACAGACAGACAGACAGACAGACACACCACACACACAACACACACACACACACACACACACACACACACACACACACACACACACACACACACACACACACACACACACACACACACACACACACACACACACACACACACACACACACACACACACACACACACACACACACACACACACACACACACACACACACACACACACACACACACACACACACACACACACACACACACACACACACACACACACACACACACACACACACACACACACACACACACACACACACACACACACACACACACACACACACACACACAACACACACACACACACACACACACACACACACACACACACACACACACACACACACACACACACACACACACACACACACACACACACACACACACACACACACACACACACACACACACACACACACACACACACACACACACACACACACACACACACACACACACACACACACACACACACACACACACACACACACACACACACACACACACACACACACACACACACAACCCACACACACACACACACACACACACACACACACACACACACACACACACACACACACACACACACACACACACACACACACACACACACACACACACACACACACACACACACACACACACACACACACACACACACACACACACACACACACACACACACACACACACACACACACACACACACACACACACACACACACACACACACACACACACACACACACACACACACACACACACACACACACACACACACACACACACACACACACACACACACACACACACACACACACACACACACACACACACACACACACACACACACACACACACACACACACACACACACACACACACACACACACACACACACACACACACACACACACACACACACACACACACACACACACACACACACACACACACACACACACACACACACACACACACACACACACACACACACACACACACACACACACACACACACACACACACACACACACACACACACACACACACACACACACACACACACACACACACACACACACACACACACACACACACACACACACACACACACACACACACACACACACACACACACACACACACACACACACACACACACACACACACACACATCCGTTTGTCAGCCTCGTACGTGTCGCTGAACAATTACATGGCAACGTACGGGGCAACTTGTTCATTCAATATGTTTGAGGGATCTACGCATCAAAGGGAAACGGAAAGCCTGTGTTTCGGCCGATTGGGCAACCGACAGCCTCAAGACTGCCCTCTGAATGGTGCTTCCAAGTCAACATTTCCGCCAAAGTGAGATTTCAAGTGCTCACTTTTCAGGCGACATTTGGCCCTGGGCCCATTTTTGGACGCACGACGGGCATGGCAAGAGACCATGTGGATCTGAGGGCCCACCCGCGAAGAAGCGGATCGATGCGATGATCCGCCGGGGTCGCCAAAGCCAAAACGCGAGACTCGTGGGATCGGTTTTCTTTCGATGGGGGGGCGGGGCCTTTTCATTTGGGTGGGACAAAAATGGCTGGCTTCCTTTTGGTTTCTGTTTGAGGCACCCCTGTTTTGAGAGACCGCACCATTGACGGAGAGACTGGAGCCGACCTTGCCCCTGGGGGGATTTCCGGATTTGGAGACCGACGGGGGTCCTCTTGGCAGCTAGCCTGCCGTCTAGGTTTGAATCAAGGCATCATCTTAAAGCAGTCTGTGCGCCAGCCAGGTTGGGAGGGTACCATGAGGGCCGTGTACAAGTATGGGGTGGTGGAGCGATTTTCACCCCCAAAATAAGTGATGGCAAGAGAATCATGCATCGAAAAACGTAGTAAACACAATGCAGCCCTCAATTACGTATGTCATCATCTGACTCCCTGAGTGCCTGGACTCTATCCTTTTGGAGCAGACCATTTCCCCTCTTTCCTGCCGATCCACTTCCTGGAAGTGAAGAACATTCAGGTAACCCTGAATCGTGGTTTGGACTGGTTGAGTTTAGATTTGAACTGCCCTGGTCGTTATGGAGGGATGAGAAGACACCCCGGAACACCAAACCATCACGCTGCAAAACACCGGGCTCAGCGGGCAGCGAAAACAACATGGGGGGTGGGGTTCCTGTCTTGCCGTCCCTTCTTGAGGAGACATCAATCTTCTAATGGCCAAAGTGAAGGGTCCGAACCAGAAGGCGCGAGAGCAAATAGCCGACGCGGGTTGATCGATTGGGAGGGATGGACCTTTGATTGCTTCGGGAGCCAAACAAACTTTGAGGATGTGACGCATGTTTTTGGGTCACCTGATGGCCAAAATCCACCACTTTGATCCCATTCATTTAGTTTTGGGGAAGGGGGGGAGAGGTGAAAGTCATGTTCTACTCGGCGCGATCGAGTGTTTAGAGTTCAAGATGCGGAGGTGAGCTGGCCAAGGGAACCCTGAGGGATGGTACCTTTTTGGTTATTGTTGAGCTTGATGTCGATTTTTGCTTCCTCTCTTTGTGGTCAATAGCCCGCGGTTTGCGGGACGGCGACCATTTCCACAAGGATTTTGGTCCCGCAACCATTTTTGCCGTGATTCCCCCACTGGGCCTTTACTTAAGCAAAGTGGTTTTTGATGCAAGCCAATACCAGCCCGAAAATGTTTAAGGTCGTCAAGAACCAGCAAGTTTTTGAACGCAAGTATTTGGACCCTCAAACTACCCCTCAACACACCATAGGATATGGTCCCACACCTTTGGGTGTGTCCTTTCCTTAGGGCCCCCAAACATAGTTGGGGGGGGTCCTTTTTGGATTCTCTTCAAAGCCACAAACAAAGTGCCATGCTACCAATATGGAGGACTTGTGCGATGTACTTCCAGTCAGCTGCAACCGAGTGGTTGGCAGTTTGTACCAAATTGGAGCCGCCAGGAAGGAACGCACACAAACATGGCGTTTCTCTTTCATGGATCGTCAGATCCTCATCTTGCGCGCGGTGGCGAAGCTGTCCGTGACGGCCTCGGAAGCGAGACCGGACTAAACATGGCGTGCGGGAAAGTGGAGCGATACGTGTACACATGCATATTTAGTCATGTTATGCTACTTTACGCTGCGTTATGTTATGTTATGGTATGTTATAGTATGATATATTGTATTATGTTATATTACTGTATATCATGTCATATCATATCATATCATATCATATTATAGAAATATATGCATACACACATATGCATACATGTTTGCCCATATGTGTACATATATATATATAGCTATTCATGTTTGCATTTACACATACATATGTCTATATACATATACACATACATGTATTTATGTATATATCTAATCTATGTACTCTATCTTTTTCTATCTAACCATCCTCTATAAATCTAACAATCTATCTATTAATCTATTGTAATCCACTCCAATCCAATCCAATCTGTCTTTTTATCTATGTTTGTGCCTGCACATAACATGATTATATATATATATACACACGTGTTTATGCTCAGGTTTCTGTTGTGTTCAGGAATGACTTGGCCACGGGCTTGAATGTCGGCTGAGCTGCAGATTTTCATTTTCTTGCTACGGTTCAGAGCTGTTTGGACCCTCAAAGGCTTAAAGGAAGTGCTTTCGATTCAGAACTCGCTGGACCTTGGCATTTCATCGCTTTTGATCAATGATTCTCAGCGGAGCAATCCATGTTGGTTGACCTTTCAGTTGTATTCTCGACCAGCTGGAGTCATGATGTGGTCTCGGTCTGTCATGTCTGGGCATCGGAAGCTATGCAGCTTGTGTTTAATATTTTGTGTGTGTGTCTGTGTATGTGCGGGGGCGGGGGGACTATGACCACCATTTCTGCACATGTTGTGCCCTAGCTTTTTCAGGATTCCCCACCCGACTTGCGCTTCAGTTCGAGCGTGATGCACTTTCTTCAATCGGTACCCTTGTTTGGAAACCGCATCCTTCCGAAATGCAGCTGGGACTCCGATTTCTGAAGGGAGAGGTGGTGAGTCGTTCCCTTTCCCTTGCTCGTCACACTTTTGTCGCCTAATTCACGTCCAAAAATGCTCACCCCTCAGAAGGGCCCTTGTGTACTTATGGGAACGGTCTTCCCTCCCATGGTTTCCGCCAAATTCCCGCCCGATTCTTGGGGGTATGATGCCAACTTTCAGACGTTTCTGTATGGAAAATGCGTGTTGTCTCTTTTCCTAACAACATACCTTGGCAAAAGGGGGCGGGGGGGAGGGGGGGGTGTTTGGAGGAGGGGCTGTGATTTGTCTCGGATCGATGAGTTAGGTCATCGATGAGTTTGAAATTGGGGACAACTGCATGGACGCCTTGAGGCGAGCAAGCTGACGCTTGGGCACTGGTTTGTTGTCTTTTTTGTTTTGTTTCTTTCTCCTTTTTTTCTCTTCTTCTTTTTTTTTTTCTTGGTTTGTTCTTCTTCTTTTGTTCTTTCTTTTTTTTGTGTGTGTGACAACACAGGTGTTATGGTGAAAAGTGTAGGTTGTTGACAAGCGTAGGGATGGGGGTGTTTGCAGGGTCTGACGGGTTTGTAAGTCAACCATCCAGGGTTTGTGGCCCTCTTGGGACCACTTCGTGTTGTGCCGACTGTTTTCAGGGGGTCCATTCAGGGGGAGGAGAAAGGCACACTGGGCTGAGGTTTGGGGACCTATGGGAGGGTTCCTCAAACCCTATGAGGCTTACTCAAGGTTTCCAGTTGGTTAAGCTAGGACCGGCCCAAGCCTTCCAGTGGTGCTTCAACCTGGGTCATTTTGGGAGCAATGTCGGAGTTCGCTTATCTTTAGGAGGTGGAACAGCAAGTCTGCAATAGACAGCAGCCTATGGACAATGTTAGTATTCCTTTCAGTTTCCAGCGTTTAGGCCATCCAAAAGGGGAACCCCTTCAGACACACAACCGAATGACCACACCACTTGCGGGACCCAGAGGCTCAGTAGAAGATCGGGCTTTTTTTTTCACCCACAAAGAAACCATCCACTAGAGAAAGGGTATTTGTTGAAGCCACCTTTTTTGACCCATGAGGCTGGAAAAACAGGCAAGCCCAGATTTCACTGGGGTTTCCTGGGTTTTGGGGGCTCAGTTTGTTCCGGCTCCTCCCCATTTCCTTTGGTGGGGCAGAATGGGCTTGACCGCGCCTAGAACCAATTCGGTCCAATTCCGAAGGAGCTAAACACCTTTGAACAAGTGGTTGGTTGTTCCCCCTGATGCCATCAAGCGACCCGTTGGTTGAATGTAGATGGCACAACCTGTGCTGGTGAGCAGTGCCGCTGTGGCTGGTGCCTATGATTGTCATGGGATGGTCACTCAGGGTGATTCCTTTTGCTCGTTCGGTGGCAAGCGGGGTGAGAGACCTGCTACGGATGTGGCGGATTCGGTGGGCTTGAGTTCGCCATGCTTTCGGCGGTTGCCATCATGACTGCGTTGGTTCTCCTATATGGCAGTTTGTTTCTTAAGAAGGAACCCCCTTGAAAGTGGTTGGTGGGCATTATGTCCACCACCGAAGTGATGCCCACCATTTCGGGCGCCTACTTGAAGTTCATAAGTCATATCGGCGCGATGAGTAGGTTTCTGGTTTGCTACTTGCATGTTGAACTCATGTTATTTGGAGGCCAGCGCAGAGTGTGCTCTGCAGATGAGGCCAAAACCGCGCCCTTCCTCAAAAATAGGTACTCAAATGGAGCCCTGGTAAATGGAACCAAGTGCATTTTTTCCTTGTGGTTTAATTTGACCCACAGCCTTGTGAATTTCTGGTTTTTTGGGCTTCCACTTGATCCCCGCTTCCCTGTGGATTTGGCTTCGTATGTTCTTCTGGCACAACGGCCAAAGGGCCGAAGGGCCATGAAGCAGCGCTACATGTGCTACAAAGCCATCCTGCCGTCCAACAGATGCTGTCAGAAGACAAGGTCGACCCCATATCAGTCAACCCCAGTTGATGAATAGGGTGTTCTTCTGCAAAAGTGGTCTGATTCCCCACTAAACCCAGAAATGAACACCCCCCCAACAAAAGCTGGGGTTGATGCATAGGGGGTCAACTGTACGGGGCGTTTGGGGAGCCACCAAACACATTGCCGAAGATGAGAAGCAGCTTTCCAAAGGACCCAGCAATACAAGGTTCACTGGGAACCCCCCCCGATTGGTGGGATTTCGATTTGAACCCCTGTTTCTTCCTGGGTCCATGGGACACGCGCAAACAAATCCCATCCACCCATTCTCCCTTACAGAAACCGGGCTCCTAAAAGATCTCCATTTTGCCACCATTTGAAACATGTGGCTTTTTCAGCACCACAATACAGTTGGGTTTACCACCATCTGGTTGCAATGTTCAGGTGTATAATGCATCCGGATCCCTTGCAGAAATTGCACAGCTTCTCCGTGCCAGGGGCTTCGCGCAGAAGCACCCAGAGTTGGAAGAGAAGATCCTGGGCATGCTTCAGGACGGGATGCGGGTTCAGGGGATGTCGCCCTTTTTGAACGTTTTTTTTTTTTTTAATGAGGGAGACCAGAGGGAAACCACCCCCTTGATCTTGACAGACACACATACACACCCACACATTCGTTTGAAATGGCCGAAGAAGCCAATGGGAAGTTGAAACACAACCCACTAGGCAAGCAATTCGGCAAACACGCAAGCCACCGAAGTACGGACGTGACAAGCTGAAAAGCACCAGAGTCGCCCCAGACATTTTTCCCCGCTGCACCGATGCACCGAAGCCGCAGGAGATGATCATCGGCCCGCTGCAGGAGACCTACATGGTTGTGGCGGATCCCAGAGATCAGCTGGGGCCTCGTTGACTTCGCGATGGAACGGCCGAGGTCAAGTCGCGAAGCCCTCCCCCCCCCCGGGTTTTCGGAGTGACGGCTCACTTACTTGCCATGTGGGTGTGGGTCAAGATCAAACCACCAGGGGACCGCAGGTTGTAGTCCAAGTTTCCATTTACTAGGGTTCCATGTTGGGTACATGTTTGTGACCCACAGCCATGTTGACCTTTGAGAACAGTTTGATTCGAGCTTCTGGGCTAAAGTGTTAACCGTAGGTGGTCGCTTGTCTTGACTCTTTGTAAGTATCCACTTGGGCCACCATTTTGGCTCAAGTGGACACTTCCCTTTTGTCTTGGAATCTGAAATTTCTCATTCCCCTCCTATCAAAGCCATGTACACCCCCGCCTATGCTGGTGCCGCGGTTGCAGAGGCTAAGGCGAAGGCGAAGGCATCCATGGCGAAGTACCTGGCAAGCCTTGAAGGTTGGACCGTCCTGGCGGCTGAGGTCCCTCAGGCACCGGACGAACGGTTCTTCTCCAGCGCCGACGAGCTGGAGCAAGCCCCACTCATCCCAGCCAAGCGTAAGGCCGAGGACGAGCTGATGGCGGACTCCCCCCCTGGGGTGGCGCAGGTGCCGAAGGCCCTGACACGCCCCCCAGGGGCGTTCCTGGAGCTTCTCGACCCTCCAGAGCCGGATGTTCCCATGGAGGAACTCCTGGCGGAAGACGAGGAGGAGCCCCCGATGGAGGAACCCCTGGCGGAAGATGAGGTGGACCCCCCGATGTCCGACACCAAGTGGCAGGGACGCCAGGACCTTATGGAAAAGGCCAGGGCGCAGGTGTCCTCGGAGGGGGATGAGGACCCCGCAGCCCCCGCGTAAGGGGGAAGCGTCTTCACCAAGGCCCTCAAAGTCTCTGAGGGCCTTTACCAATTCAGTGCGGACCAGATGGCGGGCGACTTCCCGTGTTTTGATGGGACCACGGCCGCCAGGCTCCGACGACTGCAGGCCAAGGATGTCCAGCGGCTCTTGAGAGGCTTTGAGGGCCCCCAACTCAAGCAGGGGGGCCTGGAGCGCGTGGTGGAGGCGTTCTACATCGCCAAGATGAAGTATGAGCATGAGGCCCTGCTCAGCACCCCGGGACAGAAGGTTGGCAAGCGCGCTGGCCTGGGGTATGGGGGCCTTGAGAACCGCCCCCTGGGTAAGGAGCCCACATCCTGGATCTGCCCCTGCTGCACCATGCCCTGGGTGAAGAAGGGCGCCAGGAAGTGTATGGGGTGCGGCAAAAAGACGGAGCCCATCGACACGGCGTCCAACTTGGCCACCCTGGAAATGGCGGGCACGCACTGGCAGCTGACAGTGGATGACCAGGGCAATGCGGTCTGGACGGCGGCCCGGTCCGCAGGTGCCGATGGCCCTGACACGGACCGGGCCCGCGACCTCAAGCTCAGCGCCTCGGTGGATGTCAGCGAGCTGGCCACCGACCCAATGGCATGCGAGAACCTGGACCAGGCCAGCTTCTCGGATTTTGTCCCCTCCTCGGTCCGGGCGGTGATCAGGAACTGCCCCATGGAGCTGGACGAGGATTTCCTGACGGCCCCAATGGGGGAAAGGCCCCCGTTGCCGGGCGACAAGGAAGAGGGCCAGGAGTGCAGGGCCTTCCACCCGTCGGCAGTGAAGGCCTTCAAAATCCAGACCCGGCTCAACGCCACCACCATCGCCCAGGAAGAGGCAAAGAAGGCAGACCAGGTGGCAGCGGTGGAGCGATCTGCGGCGGTCCTCCACGAGCTCCAAGGAGGGGCCATCGATGGAGGAGGCGATGGGGGACAACTCCTCAAGAATTTGGACTTGGACCTTTTCCGCGAGAAACTGCTGGATAAGCTGGGCGCGGACTGGGGGAGGCCCACACCGGAGCTCCTCCAGGCCCAGACCACTGCGGAAGAGGCGAAGGCAAAGCACCAGGCCAGACAAGCGAAGGGCGCCCTCGAGACCAGAATGCTCGAGCCCATCAAGCCTCCATTCAGTGCGTGGCCTAGCGAGATCCGAGTTGCCATTGAGACAGGGGTCTTTGAGCCGACCACGGCATGGAGGGATTTCAGCATGGACGACCTCACGTCCCTCACGGACTCCTACCTCGAAGCCAAGGCGGTCATCTCGCTGGGTAGGAACCCCTTTCCGGGGGCCCTCCTGGCAGATCTGCCGGATCTGGCGGGGATCCCCATTCCAAAGGCGGGGGGCTCTGGTGCGGCGCGCCCAGGTGCCGAGGGCCCTGACAGGCAGCCCACCATCCCCCCAGCTTCGGGCTCTGGTGCGACGAGCTCAGGTGCCGAGGGCCCTGACAAGCCGTCCGCCACCCCGGGGGGCCTGGACACCCAGGAGGTGCAGCTCGCGGTCCTGCGCTGGATGATGAGCAAGCGTGTCGGAGAGGTCCGCATCTTTGCGGCCGCTGGGTCCGACGACCGGGGCCCTTACACGTCCCGGACTGGGCCAACAACCTCACCAAGGTGAATCCGGAGGCGCTGGAAAAGGGTACGCATCCCAGGAACCACCAGGCGGGTGGACTCCCATGGGCCAGGTACTCCGTTGAGGAGCTGAACCAGCAGGCCAAGGCGGGGGACCGACCATACCCCGAGGACCTGCGATCCATCTTCTGGGCGGCCCCCCACGATCCGGAGGAGGACTTCCACTGGACGCGCCAGATCTCGTCCTGGACACTCCCAGGCTTGCTGGGGATGTTTGGTCACAGCTTCACTCTGCGCCAGCTCTGGGGAGTCTGGGAGTCTCTGCCATTGCTTCAGGGCCCTAGGCAGCGGGGCCCGAAGAACAAGGCCCAGAATCAGATCCGCCTGGAAGGCTGGGAGACCCTGAAGGAAGATGCTCGGTGCTTCCTGAAGGAGGAGGGCCTTCCGCTTCCGCAGACAGGACCGGAGTGGCGCCTGGTCTACCGGGCCATGGGCAAGGTCCTTGCGGCCCGGGCCTTCCTCACGGACACCCCGGCGGAGGTAATGCAGCTCCCGGTCCAGGACGTGGCGGACTCCAAGGAACAGATGATCCTCCGGGCGGTATGTGATGAGCGCATATCTGTCCCGGTGGAGAGTCTCCAGCAGTTCCCAGAGGTGTACCAGGCCCTCATGGACCGCATTGGAGGCCCGGGGGCCCTGGCGGAGGTGAAAGTCAACTGGCGCTGCAACACGAAGCAGTGGTGGGTCGGCGCAGTCCCCGACTCAGTGGCCCCCTCCATCTACCGCAAGCTTGGCTACACCAACGACATGATCAAGCTGATGGGCCTGGACCCCTCCGCCCCCGGGTGCCGGACAGGTGCCGATGGCCCTGACATCCGCCCCAGGGGAGGAGAGGGCGATGAGGGGATCGTCTACCCCCCCATCACATCGGACAACGTCCACGGCGTGGTGGGCAAGGAGTACAAGAAGAAGAACTTCTCGGCAGAGACGAAGCACGTCTTCTGGGCGCACATGGAGTGCGGCCTGGTTCTGAGCTCAGTCACCCCATGGGAGCTCATCCCCAAGACGAAGGGGGAAACCCGGGGGGGCTATATGTGCAAGTACTGCAAGGGGTACTGGCGCGCCGGGGGAGGGGGCACTCGCCTCCTCCAGATCCGGGCCGGCAAGGCCATCCTTCAGCTGGTGCTGGACGAGCCGCCCGATGGACTGTACAACCGCTGGGTCAAGGAACGGCTGGAGTTCTACCGCCGGGTAGAGCCGTCTGCCCCGCTGCGGGATGTCTCCGTGGTGGACCAGAAAGTCCCACGATTTAGGTTCAGCCACGTCACCCAGACCGGCCATGTCTCAGATGCCATCTGGGAGCTGATTCTCCGGAACCCGGAGGCGGCGGCGCTCAAGCGCATTGACGACATTGCCAAGGGGGCCGTGTGATCATGCAACACTGCGGCCATCCGGAACGGAATTGCAGGGCACCCCGGGGGAGGACAGCTGCCGATGGCGCTGATATCCCCCCCGGGCACAGCACAGGCCTTGGCCTGCACCAGGCGAGAAAAAGGGGCGCGCTTGGGCTGGTCCGGAGTGCGCCTGGGCTCCCCCCCCCCCCTCGTTTGGTTTTCCCTTTCCGTGGAGGCTCCCCGGGTCCCCCCCCCCCCCGTTTTCGGGTTTGGCTTTCCGGGGTTTTTGGGGCCGCCCGGGTTTCACTTTCCGGAGTGGATGTGGGCCTCCAACGTCCGGCTTCGCGAAAAGACCCCGGACCCGTCCAAGAAGCGATCTGCCGCATGCATTGAGTGAAAGAGAGACCCGGAAGAGGACTTGGGGCTCCCCGGGGCCTTTTCCCGGGTCTCTCTTTTGAAGTGCGTGCAAGGCGCCTTGAGATTTGGCTCCGGGCTCGAGTGGATCATGATGATGTGGAGGCCCCGCCTCCCTTCCCCGTTTGGAACGACCTTCCTAGGGGTCCCAACCGCGGTCCAGTTGATTTTGCATGACCTTGGATTTGCACCAGTGCAGTCGGACGGGGAAATCCTCGTGGCGTGCTGCCTGGAATGGGTCAAAAAGGACCAGGTTGCCAACCCGGATGCGGTGGTCTTCGACCCGCGACCGTGGACACGAATCGTGGGGATGGCACCCGACGATGACCATGTCCTGGTGGCCTCGGACACCTACAACTTGATCCTCGCAAGGATACTCGGCTCCCAACCACAACCGCTGGAGGAGGCGGATTTGGAGCTCGGTACCAAGACCCTGCAGCAACTTCTGTTTCGTGCGGCAGGCGCTAGACAATCGTACACCTATTCTCCACTGGAAATGGAACAGGCCATCCGGGACCGTGAGGAGTGGATCCTCTCCGGATCGATTGAGGCCCCGGATGTCCTGGCAGTGGCCAACAAGTGGCGGCATTGGAAACCAGGGAAGATCAAAACCCAACTGCCGACATCCCAACGAGCGTTGGAACAGCACTTGAGGGCCAGGTGGCTGGAACGCCTCCTGGGCTACTTCATTCCCTTCCGCCACCAGATCCCCTACATGCACCAGGTGATGGGGGCCAAGGAGCTGGAGGAGTTTGGCCACCTGTTCGGAGATGCCCGTTTCCGGACCATCCGTGCACATTGCTTGGCCTATGAGGGCATGCGCAAGATCGGCTTCCAGAACCTCCCCTGGACGGCCGGGGACGTACGGCACCTCATGAACCAGGCGGTCACGCTGGAGGTCACCCCGGCGAAGCTCCAGAAGTGGTGGGGCACTTTAAAGTGGCTCTCCATTAAACTCGGCATGCTCAACGTTGACGAACACAAACAGCTCCTGGCAAAGCGAAAAGCCATCCAAGAGACATTGGTGGACACCCAGGTCAAACCACAGCGTAAAGCGGTGGTTCCGACCCGGGCGATTGTTTGGGCCCTGGAACAAGGGGCGGAAGGGGGCCCCTCGGAGAACCAGGTCCCGGAGTTGACCAAAGCAGTGGACAGGTACATTCTGGCGATGGCCAGGTTCAACCTAGCCTGCAGTGCGCGCTTCAACGACGTGCAGCACACCTCGCCGCAGACGGTCAGGTCCACGAGCAACACCCTGGAGCTGCTCGCCTGGCAGACAAAGACCACGTCGGCAGTGGCCATCAAACGGAACCCGGTCCCGCTCATCGCCCCATTATTCTCTTTCTCGGGAGCCAGATGGTGGATCCCCTTGGAAAAGTGGTGGAAGAGATTCAGGGCCTCGGAGGAGTTTCGCGAGATGGACTACCTGATCCCCACGATCAATAAGGACAGGACGGGTTTCATCCCCCGCCCAGGCACCCCAGACAGGTCCCTGAGGTGGCTCAAAGACGCCTTGGGGAAGCAGGGCGCGCCAGCCAAGGATGTGGCGGAACTATCGTGGTACTCCTTCCGGGTCTTCATGCCGGATTGTGCATTCCAGGCTCACATACCGAGGGACCAACGCCAGTACCTGGGGAACTGGTTCAAGGAATCCACGGCGGATGTTTACACCCGGGAGAAGCGACACGTGGTGTGCTCCATCTGGGACCAGGTTCTCCAGAAGCTCCCGTCCATGCAACTCGAGGCAGGAAGGGCGGTCCGAGTCGACCTCGGACATGAGGACTGGGCGGACAGGGTGGAGTGCCCTGCCTCACCAAAGGCCTTGTTCAAGGAAGTCCCGGACACACCGCCCTCACATGCCAGCTGGGATGTGATCCCCGCCGACAAGCCGACCATCACCAAGGTGGCTGCAGATGAGGTGCCCCCGCCTCGGGGTCCACTGACGGTGATTGCCACCACGGCCCGAAAGGGTCCCACCAAAGCCTACAGCATGCACCTACTGGACACGGATGGCGTCACAGTGGGGTGTGGCTGGAGGCCGGGGCCGCCCAAGATCTCGGAGCTGGCGGAGCAGGACTTCCATGCTGAACCGGAGATGTACCTAGGATGCACCAGATGCTTCCGGCATTTCACCTTCCCGAACACGTGGATGGCCGTGGAGCCCTATGCAGCGCAGGACTCCGAGGCCTCCATCTCCCTCTCCTCGGACACTGACGAGAGTGTGGACACTCGGTCTGACAAGGAAGCGATCGTCCTCCCGGAAATTGAGTGGGGGGGGATAGAGCAGGTGCCGAGGGCCCTGACACTCTCCCCCCCCGTGCCTCCAGGGAAGGCGGCAGGGGGAGGGCGCAGGTGCCGAGGGCCCTGAGACGCTCTCCCAGGCACCCCCCAGGGTCCGCAGCAGGGCAGCTGCACGCACAGGTGCCGAGGGCCCTGAGATGCGACAGCGGGACCCCACGGCATATGGGGAAGGAGGACCCCCCCAACGACCAGCTCGTCCGTTGGTATTGGCAGCTGATGCGATCCGTCCGTTGGGAGTGGCATCAATCCTACTCCCATCAGCTGCTGAGGGGAGCTGCCCAGTGGAACTGGGCAATCCTCCCATTTTGGCACTAACCCTTATGCGGCAATAAAGGAGGCACCGTTTTGCGAATAAGGCCTCAGTAGCACCTGAGTGGTGCTTCAAAGAGTCTGGGCTAAAGTGTTAACCGTAGGTGGTCGCTTGTCTTGACTCTTTGTAAGTATCCACTTGGGCCACCATTTTGGCTCAAGTGGACACTTCCCTTTTGTCTTGGAATCTGAAATCCCGCCCACCCACACCATGGCGGTGCCGCCGGATGAGTTGGTGGCACCACCACAGGAGATTCCCGAAGTGTATGCGAACGCAGTGGCCAAGCTCCACAAGACCGCCAGGAACCTCATGGTCCTCAAGGGCATCCCGTGGTTCATCCAAGCGACGCTGTCGGATGAGGGCTTTGTCTCGATGGAGGACCTCGCGACCCGGTGGGACTCGCCTGACCGGGCAAGGGAGACGGCGCCGAGGGAGTTGGGCTTCGCCCCCAACAACAACCACTACACGGATGTGACCTCCCGGCTGATCGCGGCCCGGATGTTCCAGGTGGTTCACGCGGCTCAACGATCCATGGGAGTGGGGGCACATGCAACATCGGGACCCGGGCCGCACACGCCCGGGGACACTGCCCCGAATCTCACGGTCTCGTGCGAACGGGGGCAGCTGGAGAGGGTTTGGGAGGAGAAGACCAAACTCACCAAACCCAAGTTGGCCCTGCAAGGAAGCGACCAGCTGATGAAGCGCCAGTTCAAGCTCTGCGCTGGAGGCGAGATCGGCTTCATCCCCATGAAATACCTGGTAAGCGCACTCCCGGAACCAGGAGAACGGCCATGGAAGACCGCCAAGAAGACCACGGTCGATGGCTGGGACCGGGAGGACGAGGTGGAAGAGCGGGGCGAGCCGAAAACTCGCCACCAGCTCGAGAGGATGCACGCGGTGTTCCGGAACACCCTCCTCATGTGCGTCCTATCGTTTCCACAGTTCGGCCAGTTCGACATCACCCGAGAGGACCTGGAGAGCTGGTATGAGTGGTTCTATGGGGAGGACATCGGGGGCCGTTTTCCCCCTCCCGAGGACCACGTCCTGGCAATTGCCGAACGCAATGCATGGCGGAAGATTCACGAGCAGATGCATGAGGGCAGCACCCTCAAGGCGGCCATGCTGTCGGTAAGGCAGGACACATTGTTTTGGACACGTGAGGTCTATGAGAAGATCAGGACCTTCTCCAGGGGCCGCCCACAGACCAGGACATCCATGGACTACGCACCACCCCAGAAGGGCAAGAACAAGTCCAGGGGCAAGGGGAAGTCCAGGGGCAAGCCTGGGAGCAAAGGGAAAGGTAAGCCCCCCCAGCCGAACAATCAGGCCTCCAGGGGCAGTAACAAGCAGGCGGCCACCGATCCGAAAGGGAACCAGTTCTGTAACAACTGGATGCGCGGGCGCTGCCCGGGCAACTGCGGACGCACGCACAAGTGCAACCTCATCCTGGCGACGGGCCGCATCTGCCTGGGAGACCACCTCCCGCAGGACTGCCCGGGTTGACTAGGGGCTCGGACCCCGACCCCCCGGGAGGCCTCAGGTGCCATAAGAGTTCTGTTGGGCTGAATGAAGGGGGCCAACGCTTTTCAGCTACCCCCCTGACAAGTCCCACGGAGCTGTCACCGGGAGGGGACACCTTCCCGTGGATGGAGAACATCCCGGAGCGCCTGGCACAGCGGCTGAGATGGACACAGGGCACATCGCCCAAAGTTCCATCCAGTGGGCCCATCATTGTCCTGCTCTATGCAGGCAAGGAAGACCCAACTTCCTTAGACAGCTGTCTTCATGCCAACTACCCGCACCTCTCCAGCATGGTGGTGGCAGTAGACATCCTACGATCCGGACCAAAAGGGAACCACGACATGCTCCAACCCGAGCTGTATGGAGCGCTCTGCACGGCAGCAAAGCAGGGCCGAGTGGTCTTCATTGGGGGAGGACCCAACTGCAGGACATGGTCCATCCTGCGCCACATACCAAAACCGGGGGCCCCCACCCCGGTGCGAGGACGCACTCGAGAGACACTTTGGGGCCTCCCACACCTGGACCAGGCCGCCCAGACTCAGCTTGATGAGGACAGTACCCTCATTTTGAGGCAGATGTACATCACCAGCCTGGCAAGGGCCTCAAGATCGGCGGCCTCGCTGCCAGGGCCAAAATCCTTCTTGGAGCACCCGGAGGACCCAGTGGTGAGCAGCTCGCTGCCCAAAGCCAAGGAATGCTCATCCTTCTGGATCACGGAGGAGGGGCAGCTTTGGATGGAGGAAAACTCCTTGACAGCAATCTCCTTCGACCAGTGCCGCCTGGGCCAGCTGGTCAAGAAGGCCACCACACTTGCCACGGATCTCCCAATCCAGGACTGGGATCAAATGCGGTGCACACATCAGTCACATGTGGGCACCAGCGAGTCCTCGACTCTCAGCAGATACCCCTGGGATATGATGGCAGGCCTGGCCAAAGCCATCGCTGTGTCACTCGCAGCGCCGGGGCACATCCGGATCCCCTCACAATTCCCGGGAAACCCTAAGGAACCACCTAAGGGAAGGGGGTCGGACCCCCCTGGGGGCCCTTCTCCCCGGGGGAAACGGGGACCCAATCAGGGAGGCGGTCCCTCCTCGTCACACCAGGGCCCAGAGCCCGGAGGCAAGAATGCCCCGAAGCCCCGCCAGCACGGGCACATCCACCATGAGGCTGACACCGTAAGCCCTCGTGGAACTATGAGTCCAGACTTCCCATCTCCCATGCCCCCGATGGCCGGAGATGCGGAACAACTGGAAAAGGAAGAACATGGGGACCAGGTCCTGGACCGCCCCGAATTCCTGCCCGCTTTCCGGGTCCCACGCCTCACTGACCGAGTTGCGATTGTCCAATTGGGTTTCCGTTCACGCCCCCTGAGAGATGGGGGGGGGAAACCTTCCCCGGGGAGGCTCAACCCCCCTTTTCGGAGAGTTTCCCCTTTGGCTACTTTGGGCGCCCTGATCATGACCCTTACCAGGCCCTGGATTGATAAGGTCCGGATGTCCCTGGCATCAGGTGCCACCACACACCCCTTCCAGGAAACCGACCTCGAGGAGCTGCGGGCTATCCTAGGACCGAGGCACCTCCATGAACGATGCCCAGGACAACCCTTCCTCCTGGACTTAGTGTCGCACTTGGCATCCCTTTCAGGTGACCCTGATTGGGAGTTCCCCCTAACACTGAAAGAGGGGGTCCCCTTGGGAGTCTCGGACCCTACCTTGACCTCCCCGGGAGTTTGGCCCACTAAGGAGGAGCTTAAGGGAGAAGCCTGGCTGGGGGAAGATCCCCCCCCGCCAGTGGCTCATGATAACTACCCAACGGCTGAACTCTTTGCCAAGGAAATCGAATCAACCTTTTACGAGGAACGAGCCTTGGACATGGTGGACGGGCCCTTCACTCGCTCCGAGGCGGCAGAGAGGTGCCGCTGCAAACCGGAGGAACTTTGCCCGGGCCCCCTTGCAGGGATTGATGAGTCGGACAAGATCAGGACGATCTATGATGGCTCAAAAGGGGGAGCAAACGCACACATCCAGGCTCACACGGAGGAGAAGACCACCGCACCGATGGTTGGAGACTGCCTCCATGCCATCCACTGGCTCAGGACAGCGGCGGACCATCCTCATCTACTCCGAGCCCCATCCTCGGGCACTGATGAGGAACCTCGGGATGTTCACCAGCCGGTGCAGGGGCAGTCCCCAGGTGCCGAGGGCCCTGAGAGGGACCCCCACAGCACCAGCCTGCCCCCAGGTGCCGAGGGCCCTGATAGGGGCAGGCGGATGATGGAGACCTCCGGCGGCCTGGACGTCTCTCCGCGGTCAACACCCTCAGGGAAGGGGCCACTCCCAGGTGCCGAGGGCCCTGATAGGAGGGCCCCATTCCCCCCAACCCCCCCAGGCACGGAACGCCCTGGGGGGAGCAGGGGGGAACCCCTGACGTGGCAGCCGCCGACACAGGGGGAAACCTTCATCATCCTCAAGGCGGATGTCACCAAGGCCCACAGGCGCATAAAAGTGCTCCAGAAAGACTGGAAATACCAGGTGGCCTGCATCCAGAACCGGTGGTGGGTCAATAGAGTGGGCACGTACGGCATGGCCTCGGCACAACTGTACTGGGGAAGAAAGGCATCCTTGGTGCTCAGACTCTTGTACTACATCTTCCCTCAGGTGGACTGGCACTTAGTTTTTGTGGACGACTACTGCTGGGTCCTCAGATGCAGCAGGGCGGACTGGGACGCCACAGCCATCCTGGCCACTCTTCTGGCGCTGGGAGTCCCGCTTTCTTGGAAGAAGACGGCGCTCTCCCCGGTCAATACCTGGTTGGGATTCGTGGTGGACCCAATCACGCCCTGTGTGCTGCTGGCTCCAGTCAAGCACGTCATAATCCTGGCCACTCTCAAACGGCTGGCCCAGGGGGACATCTTTACCAGCAAGGAGGTGGAACAAGCCCTGGGCCGGATTCAATGGGCTACTTCGGCGTGTCCATTGACGAAACCTTTCCTCCAGCCCTTTTGGAGCTGGAAGAAGGCCTGCACCACTTCGGGCAGGCCACCGAAGCTGGTTCGTGCTCTGGCCATCCTTCTGGGGAAGCTCTTCAACCAGAGGTTCCCACTGGCATCTCCATTTGCTCCCACACTTCCATGGACGGGGGCATCTGATGCGGGAGCTGGCAAACAGGCGGACCATGCATGGGTTGGTGGTTGGTGCTCGGACGTGCCCAACCCCGACAAGTCCCGAGTGAAGTGGTTCCAACACAGAATCACACCGGAGGGCGAGCCGTGGGCCTTCACTACTGGGGACCCGCAGCGGGCGATAGCGGCCTTGGAGCTCTTCGGCCTCCTCCTTTTGGTGAGGGCTGTTCTGCTTTGTGCAGCCGGCTCGGCTTCTCACACTAGGATTCTGGTTGCTAGTGATAACCAGGGAAACGTTTTCTCCCTGCTTAACGATTCCACTCGCAGGATGCCCAATGCGGCCATCCTCATGGAAATTGTGTTAACACTGCATGACCACCAGGTCATGTTAGGACCGTCGCATGTGAAGCGCGACTTTAACACATGGGCGGATGAACTTACTCATCCGGACCCGCAATTTCCGACTGAGAACCGGGTCTTCCCCTCAGTCGAAAGCGAATTGATCAAGCTGATCTTCGCTACTTTCCTTCCTCACCCATGATGCCGGGAGGGCATCCGGTGAGGTGGGAGGATTCCTCCCTCGCTGTGGGAGTGGCATCAATCCTACTCCCATCAGCTGCTGAGGGGAGCTGCCCAGTGGAACTGGGCAATCCTCCCATTTTGGCACTAACCCTTATGCGGCAATAAAGGAGGCACCGTTTTGCGAATAAGGCCTCAGTAGCACCTGAGTGGTGCTTCAAAGAGTCTGGCCTATCCCCGCGAGAAGTGAGCGGGAGGTTGTGCAATGACAGGGGTCCATTTGTTCCCCTTGGGGTGGCTTTAAACATCACAAATTGGGGCCTTCAAGTGAGCGTGATGATTGAACGGGATGTTCTCAGGAGGCCTGCATCACTCATATTTCACCAGTTTTGGATGGATGAAACCCTAAGTTGGTTTTCCCCATTCTGCTTGTCGACGGCTCTATTACACTTCGCCAGAACACGGGCCTTTTTTCGCGTCCATAATGAAGGTCCCTTCCCTTGGCATCCTGAATGCAGGCTTCCGGAATTCCTGGACTTTAGCCACTTTTCGGGAAGACACTATTGTAGCAGTAGAGACAGAAATGTTTGGACTTTTTTCGGGCCAACCCACTCGATGGGACGTGAGTTGCGAGTCATTGCAGCACTCTTGGGCTCGGTTTGGATCTGAATTGGACTTGAGACAAATCCAACATGGATGATTCACGGGGGGGGGTCCTTCCCAAGAAGAAGCTTTTTATGACCACTCGGCACATATATGGAACAACCCCAAGCGGCACAACCCACTTGCTCCCCTACAGTTTAACATGGAGCCCCAGAACCAATTGGTAGGACTCTCAATTTGGGGGGACCCCTGCCTGCGTTGAGCAAGTGGGTTTGACATCCAAGTTGGGTTGATGCACAGCATTCGTCCGCCGTGAGCTCGCCAGGCGGGTCTTTTCGTTCCTACGCCCGTCGCTCAGAGACCTGATGACGATGTATTTGCTTGGGGCTTGTTGGTAGGGAAACCGAATGGAACACCCATCCATGTTTGAGGTACCCGCAACAGAAGACGCGGGCCATCTTTTTATATCTCAAGCACTGGTTGCATGGTTGAAACACCCAGATTGACAGTGACATCCTCCCTTTTCCTTTTTCAGTTTGTCACCAGAGTTTGCGTGTTTAAGCCAATGGCTTAGTCCTTTCCTTGGCGCTGCCGATAGCACCCGTTTTTTTGAGCAATGCCAGGCATCCTGTCGCACTTCGACTCGCCCAAGTTTGGAGCTGTCCGGGCCTCGGCGCAGAAAATATCCGGGACTTGACCACGTGCCAGGCCTTCTTTCGGCCAAACGAATTTCACCAAATGAATGGCTCGCCTTGTAAGACCACCAAAAGGGGGCGCACCCTCAAAAGCAAAAACCAACTCTGGTCCAAATCTGGACCCCCCCCCATGGTCGAAATTTCACCCATTTGTCCTTGTTGCTTGCGTTTCTCGTGGCTCCTGTCGGACCTTCTCCGGCCACACGCTTGGCGCCTCGGGCGTCCCCCGGGTCCCGAGGCCTTGCGGAACATTGCCAATGAGCTGTCGGACATGCGCCAGCCTCGAGCCGGACGAAATCCATTTCGCACCACCGAAGAAACCCTGGTTTCTGACATGATTTCCCTGTAAGTACCAACAAACGTTATGGTTGCAACCATGGGTTTCTTAGGTGCGAATTGGATTTCCTCCATCCACACTATGATATTGCGGACCACGGTATTTGTGCTGCGTATGGTTCTCAGGGGTCCACCAGCTCCACAAGCTGGTAAGAAAACAACGCCATACCGATTTTTCGTTGCCCAACAGCTGGAAGCTATGACCCCATGGGCCCAAATAGGCGCAGCTTTCAGAGAGGCTCAAAAGGAGATTCGGTTCCAGGACAATTCCCAAACGTCCTCCCCATTTTGTGACACTCAGATGGCTCTTCGCTTGGTGTTAGGCTGGCTTTGGGGACTGCTCGCGAAGGATTCCCGTCCTGCCATATCCAGAAACTCCAAACCCTGGCTTTTCTAGGTAACCAACACCTTGCCACCCCCCCCAAAAAAAAAGAATGGTGAAAGGAACATAAACTTGGTTACCTACAATGAAGAATACAAGTGTTTACCATATGCATACTGTACGGGGGTACTGGGGGCCGATGCGAAAGACGACAACAAGAACGACCCCATGGAGATGCGGGAGCATCCTATGAACATCCCAAGGGGCCCTGAAAAAAACACCTGGTCCCCGCATGGTGTGTTGCGAGGATGTGGCATGGGGAGCACCCGTTCAGATTGACATGGACCCTCCAAAGCTACTGTGGATTGACGAACTCACCACTTGGGATGGATGAAGCCCTACCATGGAAGACACCACTTACCAACTGGGAATTGGATTTGGTCCGCAATATCACACTACGAAATGGAGGACATCCATTTCGCAGCACCGTTCAGAAACCCTGGTTTTCTGACTCGATTTCCTGCAAGTAGCCACGAACGTTCTGGTTGCAACCCATGGCAACTCATTTCGTGGTGCGAGAAGCGGATTTCGTGTCACCGTCCACAGCAGGCAGGTTGCACACATAGGAGCCCTTTCTTGGGCCCGAGTCGCGAGCGCCAGGTGCTGCAAATTGGTGAAAGAGGCGCCGGCCAGCGACGTTCTCGAGAGCCACAGCCTGGGCTTTTCCCCCTCCCACGGTGCCATGGCACCTGCCGTGGCACCCGGCCCTTCATTGATCCAGGTGCCTCCCCACAGGTGCCATGGCAATGTGGGAGGAAGGGTACTCCACCGTCCCCCCGGGTCTTAGAACAAAAAAGAAGACGTGGCTCTCCGAAAAGCTGGCGCTGCCGAAAAGGGTGAACCCTTTCCAGAAGAACCGCAGTGGGGATGCCGAAAATCGGTTGCGGCGAGGTAAAGCTTGGCCTGTTTTCCTCAAGAGCTGCCACCTCCGCGCGGATTTTCGGTGCATTGGGAGCAACTTTTGCGATGCGTGTCGCCTGCTGAAGTGTGAATTGCTGGTCTTACTCCCCCACAAATCAACGGAAGGATTCCCCCAAAAAGGAGATTCCTCTACAAATGGTGGGTTGTTGGGTTCCATGTTGAAGTGTAGGGGAGTAATTTGATGTACTTCACCCTTGTGAACCATCCGGCATTTGCCTGTTGGTTTCATTGGTGTGACTCGCATTGTGGGAAGCCCGACACTTAGGCCCAAAGGGAAGTCTAAGCGCCAACACCCTTGAGGGTAGGGTGGTTATCAATCCTTGGGGGGGCAACCGCAAGGGTCCTAGGCTTGTGAGGGATCACCAGTTTTCACAGGACATGAGCCTTTGGCTGAATTGCCAGGTGGGCGGGCACTATACCGAGATCGGCATCTTAATGCAGAAATGGTCCTCGTGCGCGGAGAATCTACAGGAGGGGTCGCCGCAGCTTCGGTGTCGAAGGCGGAGACGCGCCCCGATTGGTTTTCAATCCTCGTCAGTATTCCACTGCACTGACTCTTTCGCGAAACGGCCGGAACATCAATGTTCAATCAGCCAAAGGTTTACAAATGGGTGTGCCATATTTCAGGGACCCAACCGCACCCCAAAAAGAGAGAGAGGTGTTTTTGCCCCTTTTGGTTTCCCTGTAAAGCCACCCAACAAAGGTGTACCAACTCAAGAAAGACACACACACACACACACACATCAGATCAAGTCTGGGAACGCAAACAGTATGTCTCGGCACAATTGGAGCCCCTTCGGATGCACAGAATCAGCATTGAGAGGCGGCATAATCACAGCAGATTGGAAAGGGCAACCTCCATGTGCTTGTCTTAAGCCACCATAAACCCAACTACAAACCACTATAGACCACAGAGTAAGGTGTCTGGTTTACTGATTGTTTCCGCTTCACATCCAAAGCTTCCGTGTTTTACTCATCGGACACAACTTAAGCGATCGGGCGACAAGTCACCCATTTCGATTGCTTCAAATTATGTGAGGTCTGGTCGGACGCTTGTGGCCAAGTGTTTAGCCCTGTTTTTGTTCGCCCAGCAACAAGGTTAACCTCACATTTACGGGGGACCTATTTCAGTGGGGAACTGAACGGGTACCAACTTACTAGCTGGGCGTACCATTGTCACCTCCTCCTTGCTGGGTAGGAGGTCTGGAAGAATTGACATGATAATTACCGAAACTCCAAACATGCTTCTCCTTTTAAAAACTCGGATTCGAGTCCTGGTGTTTGGGGGGGGAAGTGAGTGTGTTCCCCCATGACCACTTGGGTGTCTGTTGGACAAGGCCCCCTGTCCTTCAGAAGGTCTTTCTTTCATGTTGATTTCGTAGAGGTCTGGACAAGGCCCCCTGTCCTTCAGAAGGTCTTTCTTTCATGTTGATTTCGTAGAGGTCTGGAAACGCTCGGCTTCTCACAAAAGGCCAGGCGGGGGTTCCCCAGTTTGGTGGGACGGGTCAATGCACGGGACCCTACAGGAGGCTTTTCATTCATGTTTTGTATGTTTGTGGGCGGAGGGGGGGGAGCCCTCTTTTGGATGGAATTAAAGGGACACCAACCGGAGCACGGAAGGCATTTGTCGGGGTCCCTCTAAAAAGCCCCCCCCCCCCCCAGTTCTGCACTTTGCCCATGGCTTCAAGTCACGTGCGGTGGAGCGAGCTGTTTACGCTGTCAGG
>CAUJNA010001419.1:80000-81281 GCA_963377175.1 Effrenium voratum
ATATACCGTAGTGGACCTTTGGTTCTGGGCTTTTGGGGTTCGGTTTCCTTGCAATACACGGTAGCAAGTGCAGACACCCCGAGTCCAAACTTGAGCACTTCTTGAGCCCGGCTTTTTTCTTTTTGCGTGAGAGAGAGCAGGACCGAATTTGGGGGGAAACCTTAACCGCGCTTTTGTTTGCCCTGAGCTTTTGAGTGGGGTTGCCAGGGGTGTCTGGATGAAGTTCCCCTCCAAAAGTTGCAATGCACGGTTAGTTTCCATTGACGCTGCAACCTTTTGAGGTTCCAGAAAAAAAATGGAGGAAACTTTGCTGACGTACTGACCATTGGGAAGAAATTCGGGAAATGTGCTAGCCATACCCAGATTTTCTTGGCACCCAGGTGTTTTGCCTCTAGCCGCTAGCATCTTTACTCTGATCAGAAGCTTGCCGGCCATTGGATCCCCAGGTTTGACGTCATGGGCGCCCTGATTGCCCCGGGCCCCAGCCGACTTCGGAAGCATCGGCCCTCATGGAGGTTGACGAACGCGACCTGGGGATCGTTCTTGGCTCCGATCAGATTGGTAGCCGTAGCTTCCAAGACATAAGAGTTTTTCCTGGTTCCGACTGGAGAGCTGGAAGCTGAACCTCGAAGAGCATCGGAGCCCCAAAGCATCGGAATGCCTTTGGTTCCATGTCCTTTTTCCCCCAACCTCTGGGAGTCGGGATCGACGCGCCCAGAAAGGCGACTGGGGGTGGTTTGGGGCAGCTTCTGGGAGGTCTCCGATCAACGGATCTTCAGGTAGCCCCTTAGTTGGTGGTTTGGGATTGGTGGCTCTGGATTTGGATTTGAATGGTTCTAGACGGTAAGCACCAAACTGCTGGGCTCCAACCACCAACTGCTCTGGGGCTCATCAGCCAGGCCTTGCCGGGCGTTGACGACCTTGTAGAGGAGCCGAGTGCGGTGGCACGCTCGCGCACGAAGGGCACTTGACAGGCGGTTTCAAGTTACCTGAGTAAGAATCAGTCCGCACATGGACCCAGGGTGGACTTCTCGCCCATTTGAGGACAATCTCAAACAAGTGCCAACTGTACGTATTGCTCAGGTATGCTAGTTAGATGGTTGTTACTCACTTTCTAGGTATTGTCTCTGGATTTCGAGCTTGGGAAGCCAAGGAGGTTGCGTTCTGTGGGCGGCGCACGCCGGTGGGTCCACTATGTTTGAGCCGCTCAGATTGGCGTGGCCGCACATCAACGGGTTACCTTGGAGTTGCACCGGTGTGTTTGGGATGCGGTTTGAGCCG
>CAUJNA010001420.1:0-42500 GCA_963377175.1 Effrenium voratum
TCCTCATGCCAGATGCTGGGACGTCGCCAGGCTCCGGGGTCATGTCTCCGCTTCTGTGTCTCCCAGTCTCTCTCTCCCAGTCTCTGCAGTCAGATGTGACGTCTGTGACGCCGGCTCCGGGGTCGTCTTGCCTGTGATGCCGGCTGCGAGGTGATGTAGTCTCTCCGTCAGATGCCAGATGCTGGGACGCTGGTTGTGTCTCCCGCTTGTTGTCTGTGTCTCCATGCTGTGACGCCGGCTCCGGGGTTGCGTTGCCTGCTTGTCTTTCTATTAATATGCCGACTTGGGGTCATGTCTCCCGCTTGTCTCCATGTCTCCCAGTCTCCGTGCAGTGACGCTCCGGATGTATCTAATTTGCAGTGCAGCTTTGTATATTGCATAGTATGCTGGAAAAGCCGTTCTTTTGCTGCTTAGCTGTTCTCACTTGCAGCCACCTAGGTGGCTGACAGTTGGAAAGCAAGTTGAGCACCTAAAACGATATCCGTACTGGCACGGGCAAGGGTTCCCGAACGATATTCGCCAGTGCGCATGTTCTGGAAAACTTTCTTAAATTGAATGAAGAGAAGGTTCCAGATGGGAACAATTCCAGGGAGGTTCTGCTAATTTCAGACATGCCAGCCCAGCAGGGGTTCGACTTGCTTCAAGGAAACGTTTGGTGAAGTATGTGGGCACTGTATTTCAGAATTTCCAGAGGCTTTGCGTAGATTCCCTTGGTTCATTTTTATTCAAAGCTGCCTTCGAAGCTTCCATACCGCGGACAGCGGTTGGGCCTGAGAGTGCGCACGGACGCAAAGCGTTGCGTTGCACACTGGCCTATATGCTAGTTGCGGCGATAAATTCCCATCCACTCGAAGTCACTCCACTAGGAAGATTGTGCTCAGAGATTGACCGGAAGCGGATGGGGTCTTTTTTCAACGTGCCCGTGATTTGACGGATGCGTGCGACGTTTTCCGTTGCAGGAATTTGCCAATTTCTGGCAACAAACTGATGGCTCTGGAGATGTATTAGCTTGCCTTTTTAAGCACACTCATGTACCATTTGAAGGATGCTTGGAATAGATAGCTCAGACTTCAAGAAAAGGATACAACAGGCCTACTAGAACACATTTGCCGGCCAGCCACCGACATGGCCTTTGTTTGCTGCCAGCCGAAGGACGTGTGGAACTTGAACGCCTTGCTGCTTCCGCTATGTCTTGCCAACGCGACATGCCGCTGTAGCGGGAATAGCTGCCAGGCTTTTGCCGGCCCAGAATGGCATCGTGCTTGGTTGATGGGGAGGGGCATTTTAGGCAGAAATCGTGCCTTCGATTTGATGTTGCTTTGCTGATCAGAAGTGTTTTTCGGATGGCACTCTTCCAACCAAGACCTTCAGCACCTGCGCTTGCTTCGCAGGCGCTGCTGTCCGCCAATCCGGTCTTATAATGCCTCGAGTTGGGCAATGCCCAACAGGTTCATTGCGCTTGGGCAAGTCGCAATTGTCTTCGCACAGCCGTCTTCTATTTTGATATGAAGCTGGAATCGCTCTCGTTGAGCAAAAGGCCGAGGGCCGTTTTTGCAGTCGCTCGGAATCATTGGTCCGTTGCCCTGTGAATTCCCTGAGGCATGGAAGAGTGGAGGAATGCCGCAGGACTGAGCGCTTGTTTGGAGATGTTCCAGGCTTGGTAAACAGCTAAATCTCGTGTTGACCAATCCGTCAGGAAGATTAGGAACGGTGTTTTTTGAGGAAAGGATTTGCTATGCAATCGTGCGCGTAAAATGTCTGTAGGAATTTTGGTCCGCCCAAGACATCACGCACCTAAGTCTGGGATGTGTTGTTTTTTTTTTGTTTCAATGGATGTGCTTGCCAAAGAAGTTAACATGGAAGGATGAATTGACATACCATTTGTTGAGAATGACCACCTTGAAAGATGCGGAGATCCATGTACCCCGGATACCCCAGAACCGTGCTTGCAGGCATCGGTTGTAGTCCGAATCATGGGCTCACGGGGAAGTAGCACATTCAGGAAGAATTCGGTCGGGAAGGGGTGCTGCCAGGTTGCACAAAAAGTTGAGCCAAGCATCGTTGCCACACGTTGAGCGCAAGTTCCAGAGCGCCCAGCTTGCTGGTCTTTACCATGGCTTTCCCTGGGTTCCCATGGCTTTCCCTGGCTTTCCCTGGGTTCCCATGGCTTTCCCTAGGTTCCCATGGCTTTCCCTGGGTTCCCATGGCTTTCCCTGGGTTCCCTGGGTTCCCTGGTTCCCTTTTTTTTGGCTTTCCATGGTTGCCGTAGGGTTCTGATGTCGAAAGTCTCACGGCGTCCATGGACTTTTTTGATGGATGCCCCGACCTTGCAACCTCTGCAACGCTGCTGCCTTGTTGGGCGTATTGCCAGCGGTCCCATTTCAAGGGTTTTGGAGCTTTGCACAGAAATTCCACGTCTCCTTTTTGCCCCCTGCCCAATTTGGATATTTTGCAGTCTGAGGGTTGCCGCCGGACTAATTGCGGGGGTTCCTCTCTTGCGGCTTGACATGGAAAGACCAGATCAGAATTCATTCAGACTTGCCGCATTTCGGTGGGACGTAGGCGAGTTATCCGAAAGCCTTGTTGCTCAGAAGCGCTTGCCGGGCTCCCAGGTGATAGAGCCGAAACAGCCTCCGAATGGTGTGGCCGCGGCCCATTCCCAAGCGAACTGAAACGTGCGATTTTGTAGATGAAGCAGACCCGAAGCTCCAACATGCGGGAGAGTTGTGTGGCAGGGCAGTTTATGTAGCACAAGATGTTCAACTTCCCCTACAAACCAACTGGTCACGGATAACAAGTATATGCAAGTATGTCCCGGAGGTACCAAAAGACGATATGGTTGCCATCAACATTTCGCCCCAAAGTGGCATGCGAATCGCGTCCAGGAAGCGGAGCCGTCATTTCCGCCACTTGGCATGGAGCCAGACTCGCCAAGATATGTCACTCCTTGAGGCAGGGTGCCTCTTCAGCTTTCAAAGGGAAAGCGAAGGAACACCGACTTCGGGCCCGGGGTGCTAAGCTTATTGCAAGGCACATCCAGGCACAGACTTTCCTGGATTTCCTTCCGGAATGTGTTGCTTGACAGTCGCGCCAGGGGATGTGTGAGCATGTTGCTTGCATCAACATGCTTGAGCACAGCTTGCAAAGAGTAACTGCACATGATCATGGTGACATGGATTTACAGTCCACTGTGTGGCTCAACTTCATGCGACTGTCTGTGGGCATGGTCAGTGGCTGGAGGTTGTCCTGCACCCCTGTATCCAGTGTGGTTGGTTCATTGTAACTATGGGTTCTGGATGGATGTATTGGTCAGCCCCCTGGTTTGTCAGACTCTGGAGTGTTGGGGCTCGTTGCGTGGCGTCTTGGTGAAACATCTCTGAGGCCGGATGCAGACCCTGGCCAGGCCGTGGGCGATGGGCGCGCGGATCGGAACCTGTGGGATAATTTCTCGGCCTGGAAGGCGTCCTCAAGTGCCCTGCCTTTTTCCTACAGAAGCTAATTCGGCGGAACTGTGTCTGGGGAATGGCCTTGTTCTTGCAATGCTCCGCGGAATTGTCAGGGCCGAAATCTTGAGTACAAAGACAAGAGCCTCAAGATTGACATTGGACGGAGTGAAGCAAATGCCTCAAGATCTTTTCCGGACCTTTTGCTGCGAGAGCTCCCCCGGTCCACATGACTCATGAGCCGCCTGCGTTCCAGGAAAATTGTTTTTTTCCCCCTTCCAAGATTCACTCGGAAACGCCTGTGCAGATCGACGTATGTTACACATGGCATGGATGAGAAGCTGTTTGGTCAGCTTTCGAGAAAATGAGCAATACTCATATAAACATATCATTCACCGAGGGCCGTTTCAGAAGGCTGGTTGTTGGAGTTCCCTGGGTTTCCTAGGTTTTTCCCTTGGTTTGATGGCCTTCCCATTGTGTTCCCACGATGTTGTCATAGTTTTCCAATGGTTTTCATTTTTTGGCTCCTCACCCTGTGCACTCCAAGTTCCTACACATTGCCAATGCTTGTCCTTTGCTTGTTCCCACCTGCATTTTGTTGACAAGACACCCACCGTCGTCTTACAGCTTTTTGTTGATGCCCTTTATCATGTTGCCATCTTCCTTTTGAAGGGCTTGTGCCTGAATCCTCGTGGTTGTTGGTAGGTTTCCTTGTGGTTCACTTCAGGCACCAGGTCACCATGCCAAAAGGGGTCTCTGTATTATTAGTAAATACCTAGGTGTAGCGTTTGAGCCCCCTTCCACAAATGGGATTCGTCATGGGGAGTGCATATGCGACATAAGTCCCCGAATGATGTGCACAGGTACCCAATTCGAACTCATTTCCAAATGAACCCATGACCGTGGACGGTTCCCATTGAGCCCCGGTTGATTACACCGTCACACAAAAGCCGGTGTTTTCTGCAAGGGGTTCATGAGCTCATACATTCAGCCTTTGTGCAAAAAACGGTACCTCGACGCAGTGTCAAACTCGTGAACCATCTTGGGCCGTCCTTGAAAGGCCCATTGTTCGACAACTCCACGCTTCATTCACAGAGTGATGTGTCATCTTTGAGCAATCGTGACTTTGGGCCCATGCCTCGTATTCGCCATGGTAAGCACTGCAAGCAACAAGTGAGGTTTGCTTTGCCCACCGGGTTGGTCTTCAACCTTCCAGGGGAGCCCGTAAATCCTTGCCCCATCCATTTCCCGTAGACCCCACGCAGCTATGAAGTCCTGTCTGGGGGGCAGGGAGGTGAAGCCGTGAAGCCTGTGAGGCGAAGCGGCCAAGCAGGCGCCGCAAGGCGCGAGTGCCGGAGGTTCCGCGTGGGCGTCTTTCGATGTCTTTCGTGTTTGCTCTTGTTGCTCTGATTTGTTGTGGCGTGTCTTTGTTTAAAATGTTATTTCCCTGCGTTGGGCTTTGTTGTGTCTTGCTTTGGTTGTCATTGTTAAATCGATATGTCCCTGTGTTGGGCTGATTTTATCTCCAGTTTATGACTACTTCCATTTGCTGAAATGAATAGTTTTTGTTATCGCCTGTTTGCTTCCAAGTTGAAAGGGAAGCTGGAAACATGTTCTATTTTTCCCAGGGGACTTAAAAGCAGCTGGAGGACTACGTGATTCTGCGCTGGGCAGGTAAGGCAAGCAGTCGGCGTTGCCAATATTTTCCAGCTGATTCCCGGGTAACCTGCACGGTATTCATGTAAAGAACCAGGTCTATTCGGGAGATACGCTAAAACTTACGTCCGGTTGCTTGGCACTTCTAGGAAATCCAACACTTAGTTTGCAAAGTGAAGATGCACTGAACACTTGCTTCCTGGTGCCTTTTTGCGCACCTATGTCGCATTTTTTTTGAAGGAAGCCCAGCGACTGTGGGCATTTCCTTTGTGCCGATACCATCTTAACTGGGTGTGGCTCAAAATTAAACAGGAGGGGTTACGCAGGTGTTGGTCCGTGTTTGCACTTACCAGGGTTCCATTTTGGTACCGGATTTTTGAGCCACAGCCAACTTAGCAGCAGGGTTCCATGGTAGCTGAGCACAACGCCAGGTGAGCACGAGCCAGACACCTGGTGCTCCTGTGGCCACTTGGCGGGTGTCACAAGGCGCAGATGACAAGATGACGAGGATGTACTAAATATGGTCTTCCAGAACCAGGGCTCCTTAAAGGAAACATTTTGCCCATTTGAAACGTGGCTTTTTCCACCAAAATACAGCGAAACCACCATTTACAAGGCAATGTTCAGGTGTATAATGTAAGGATCCCTGAGAACATGCTCATCTCTTCATTCTGCAGTGCGTCCGGGCAGGAGTTCAACAAGGGCTAGGCAGGGCAGAGCAATCCAAATATTCCGCAATGTCGAAAAAGTCTTGCCTGACTCAGTAAATTGAGCCAAAAACTAGCGAAACTTGATTGGCATGTTCTAGGTTTCTCATGGCAGCCTTTGTTCTGTGTCGATCACTCGCTTCAATGTTCAATCTTCAAGACCCTTTGCTGAACCGGATCGCAGCATGTATGACGACTGGGGACCCCAGTTTGGCTCGGGTTAATGGGACATTCCTGGACACCAGTCATTTTGGTGGCTCCAAGTGGCTCCAACGCAGTTTTCTTCGCACAGGCCGTGCTTGCATTCTTCTTTTTCACTCACGTTTTGCTTCAGAAACCGTGATTTCATGTCGCATTTGTGTTTTCGCCCTTACGCAAAGGCTCCCAGTCCAGACCCGAGAGCTGAGGCTCCAAAGCTGGAGGCACGAAGCGCGGGATTTATAGCTGAGCACGAGATGAACTGCCCTTACTTATCCCGAGCAATCTAACACAAATCCACGGGGAAAGCTCAAAAAACCATCAAATGAACAAGTTGCAAAAGCTCAGCTCGTTTGATTTGGTTTACATGTCAAGGTTCACTATCGGAATGAAGCATATGAAAGTTGGTTTTGGGGCAGCTGAAGTCCCTCGGTGGAAAGCCTGGAGAAATGGAACGGATGCCACTCGCAGCACTTTGCCTTTCCCGAGCGTCATTTGACCATTGTTCCTTTCAGTCACCTTGTGGTTGGCCAGTTTATTTCTAAGTTTCTTTGGGTGGAAAGAGGTATTAGAGGGGGAATGTAGGAAACTCTGTAAGCAACCATCCCAATACAAGGTTGCCCTGCTAAGAGGACGACCCCCCCCCCGAACTGCGTGGAGTTTCCTAAGGTTTGCGATGGTTTGGGCCCCCTGTTAAGGGGCCTTCAGGATAGCAAGGATGTAAGACTCGTGTCATATGTGTGGACACGCTCCCCTTGCGGAATCTTTCTAGGACATTTTCGGAACGTGCTGCTGACCTGAACCCTGAAAATACACACAAACACAAATGGGAGTTCGGCAACGTTCAGCAACCATAACTTTGGGTTGCAATAACCATGTTGTATATTGTTGGAAGTTGGAGGGTCCAGATACCAACTGCTCGGCCAAGTGCGCGTGAGCTTGTTTCTTCTGTGCTTCGAAACTGCGCCACTTTCTTGCATCGGCGATTTTCCGATTCGCCAGGTCCGGGCAAAGCCGAAAGCGCGGAGGAACTCCAAGGTAAAGCTGGAGAAGGTGAGGTTTTTGGCATGCAGATTGCATTTCTCGAGGGCCTCTCCAACAAAGTTGATATATCTAAGTCGAGAGGTTCAACATTGTAATTCATTTCCAGCCATGCATGTACCGCTTCCCCCTGGCGTCACTCAGCACAAACAATCCAAGCACCCCCCCCCCCAAACAACTGCTTTTCCCCATGTCCACCATTCCCAGACAGAGGGCGGGTGGCTGGATGACGCAATCGCTTTTTGGAGCCTCTTGGCCCAGGGCACGCCATCTCCACACGCGTCGGAGGCAGGGTGACAGGAGCGGCCGGGGCACCTTTTTTTTTTTTGGGGGGGGGGGGTGAAATGTGAAACACAGGGAACCTTTTGTTTTGTTTTGCATTTTTGGGGAAATCAGAAGGAAAGGCGCCGGCAATTTTGGGGTGCCCTGTTCCCCCCTACACCCCCCCCCCGCACAAAAAAAGGCACACACACACACACGCACAACACGCAAGCCACCGGAGGCGCCCAAAGGCCACGTCGTTCACAATCAATCCGCAGGATCCTCATGCCCGATGGTGACAATCAATCCGCAGGATCCTCATGCCCGATGGTGGCTTGGTGTATCTTTGTGTTGTGGGATTTCTTGAGGCTCACAAATGATGACTCGGATCCCCGCATATTGAACAAAGGTGCAGGAGAATGAGGGGGTCCAAAGGATAACGAGTTAAACACAAAAGATAAGGAGATGGGAACGCTTCTTGGGTTGCAACAACTCTAGAACTGGCAGCTGAGCAAAAGTTACAACACGATTTCTATAGTCAGAGGGAAGAGGGAGAGAGGGAGAGGGAGATCATATAGAATCAATCACGTGTTTCTTCGAGCGTGCTTTTGCACTCCATGCGTCACTTCCCCGGATTGTCTCATCACAAATGCTTGAGTTGAAGGTGCGCTACACTTAACCTTGTCACAAAAGATGCTCACAGGTTGCGATATCCGGGATTGAAAGTACGGAACATGCAACAAACAAAACAACAGAGGGTTAGGTAAAGGTAACCCATTGGAACATCAACAGTTGCTGCAGTTGCTTGGGTTTTCAATACCCCGTTTGGCGAACACCATTGAGGATCAAACCCACAGAAGATGGCCAGGCCCATGGCCTCTTGAACCTCCACCTTCCCTCAGGCACCAGCGCCCAAGGTGAGCGCTAGGCTGGGTTGGGCAAAGGAGGGGGGGACTAAACATAGCGTGGATTCCCGGAAAATTGTCTTGGAAGCAGTTCGAGATGGAAACCAGCCATTTTCTTGAGTGCTGTGGGAGAAGCCCGCATAGCTTGTGGCTGGTTTAGTTGCATTGTCCGCCTTGTGGGTTTGGGGGCTTTTGGGTCTCAAACAATATTGTTGTGTGATATCACATGTGTTTGCAACATATATTTCTACAGTTGTGTGTGTGTTTTTTTGTTTTGTGTGTGTGGGTGGGCTGGGCAGAATGGTCTTTTCACCAAGCACCACTTTGGGCCGGTAGGCAACATATCCGAATTGCAAATTCTGACATTGGGGCTTCAATTGAACACCTGGGATTGAAGCCGTTTCCAGACAGATTCCTCCTGGAGAAGTTACCCGTGTTCGACATGTCAAGAATCAAAAAGGCGGCTCGTAGAAGTGGTGTGCGTTGCCTTCTGATCTCCAGCTTTGATCTCGAGTTGGACTTGGTTTTTTTTTTTCCCCACATGGTCTTGACTGAGTGGGGCCTCCTTTCAAAGGCCTCGCCTGGAAAGAGGAGTTGGGGAACAGAGCTTCAGGTTTCCTTGCTTTACGCTTAAACGACCTACTTGCTTCGGGTTGGCAACCCTTTTACAGATCATTTGGCCAACAATGATGAGGATGTGCATTGAGGCAACCATGACCATGGGCTGCACAAGTGGCTTTCTGAGTAATTCTCATCTTCCGTTGGGCGGCGCGTACATTTCCGCCAAGCACTTTCTTCGCTCGGAAGCGCTAGCAGGCTACTGTAGCTGATCCAGGGTTCATTGCTAGTGTTTCGCGGGGGCGGGGGGGGTCGGCAGTGGGGCGGGGAGGGTGACTCGGTGCTAAAAAATAGCACATGTTGTTTAAACAAAAGAGCCCTAAAGGACTCCGGAAGGGTAGTTTGATTTTTGCCAGCCCCCTTATTTATCACCCAAGGAAGCAATTTTGCTATCTTCCAGGCCATCTCATGATCAGTAATTACCACAGTTGTTCGCCGCCTTTTTCAGCCGCGCTTCCCATGTATGTGAATTCTGGAGCTCGAGATTGCAGAGCTTTACAGGCCAACAATGTCATGCGAGTGTTTGTTTGTTCACGGTCTGAGCTAATATGGTTGTTCTGACTATTGACCCCTTTTTCCCCTGCTAGTCAATCACCAGAAAACCGTGCCAGAGTCTGGGGCCCGGCAAGTCCCCAAGTGAACTACCGAGCGCCAGGCGGCGGAAGTCTGACCCAAGCCCAGACGTGAAGAAGGCATCACAACTCACCATTGCAACTTCTCACTCCCTGAGTTCATGGAATTGATTTTGTTTTGGAAAGAGCATGTTTAGTGGCAAAAACCAGTTTGGAGTTGTTTGGACCATCAACTCAGGAAGTGATGCAATATCGCTGTGAGCCAACCACACAAATGTTTCTTTGAAGCTCTCACGACAATGGGCTGGCGGGCAGCAGTTCCTTCCATGTGTTTGAGGCAAACCGCCGAGCACGCTGCACAAACACACACACACACATTCACGGGGAAACCATAACAAAAGCACTCAGGGCAAGGAAGCAGCGTTTGCCTTTCTGGGGATGGACGGGAGGTGGGAGGCCGACATATTGTGTGCAAGGCCTTTCTGTTACTGGGCCTTGCCGGGGAGAGATCAGGGCAGGCAACATGTCAACTTCATCTATGAAGAATTCGCGCAGTCCCAAAAGTGATCCGAATCCAGCCACTGAATCATTCTAGCTTGGACATCCGTCCAATGAAGATCAAGCAGTTGTAGTCGTCCATATCGTCGAACATGCCGCAGGCAGCCAAGTCTTCAAGCCGGGAAGCGCCGCCAGTGCAGAGTGCGAAACCAGCGACCCCAGTGGCTTGGATCTGGCTGCCAGCTCTGTTCGAGAGTGCGTTTTTTTGTTTTTTTTTGAGGACTCCAAGCAAAATATAGGGAGAGCGATTGTTTGGCGCGAAGGATCCCAGGAACGGACGGGACCCCACTGTTTGGAAGCTTGGAGAGCTTGTTGGGCGCATCCGCAAAAGAGCTAAGATTACTTGAGTTAGTGACTTGGTCTTGGATTTCTGGGGCCCGAGGCTGCACGAGCATCAAAGCTGCCAGCTGGACCAGAGGCACAAGACCAACTGGGACCAGCGGCTGCAGCGCAGCCACAAGTGCCCACGCAGCCAACACCATCGCTCGCGCCTGTGCTGGCGCGCCCGCAGCCAACGCAGGCGCGGCCATTGAAGCCATCGCCGATGCAGCCGGCCGTGGCCCAGCCAGCACCAGCACAGCCATCAGCAGCGCAGCCAGCGCCAGCGCAGCCAGCGTTGGCGCAACCACCGCCAGCGCATCCAGCACCAGCACAGCCGTCAACAGCGCAGCCAGCGCCAGCGCAGCCAGCGTTGGCACAACCATCGCCAGCACATCCAAAACCGGTACAGGCATTACCAGTGCAGCCAGTCCATCTAGCGCAGACAGTGGAGCCAGTGCCAGCACCGCTAGAGCATCCCTCGCAAACCCAACCGACCGAATCAGCCCACATTTCAACTGCTGCGTTGGCTTTGGCAATGCATGCCACGGATTCGAACTCTCCTGCCCTGACTTTACCAGCCCTGACTTTACCGACTTCGCTCTCCCCTTCGCTTGCTTCGCCGGGCGTCGACGCTCTCGCGCAAGAATCGCAGCTCAAGAGGCTGACAACTGCCTCAACCCCGTCTGAACCGGAGCCAGTGGACGCTTGGCAGCCGGCTGCAAAAGCCATGCCGACTTCACCGGAGGCAGGGTGAGGCATTCCTGTTTCTGAGTTTCGCGTTCAAAGGAATGTCGTCTTCCAAGAGGGCGTTTTGCGCTGTGCACTTCCATGTCTGTTGACGGAGTGACAAGCGGAAGCGCAAGGCAACCTCAGCCGCTTGCCGCTCTTACATCAGCAGCTGCCAGGTGCAGTCAGCCCGCCTCTCCAGGAAGACCCCAGAGGCCTGAACCGTTGACGCGGATAACGGGTGGAGCTGGATGGACATGTCACCAGTCCACGAGGAATTCGGCAGTCTGCTTCCCACGTTCAAACACGGAGGCGGTTCCCTTTCTGTCCCAAGTGAATTCGGGAGCAAAAAGCTGTTTTGTTATTTTGTCATTCCGACTGCGAACAATCGGCAGCCCAAATAGGATTTCGATGAACTTCCCGATGTTGTAAGAAACAGGCGCCGACATCCTAGAATGTTTGATTTGTTGAGGGTCTTACGTCTTTGCATTTGGGTAAGATCCCAATCCCAGCTGGAGATTGACCAAGTCCGAGAAGGATTTGTTCACATCTCCTGCGCCTGGAATTTCAGTTCCCAAGTTTGTAAAAGCAGTTCAGAGGTTAAACACGACTTGGGAGTGTTTTGTGCCAATCCACTCATGTCAAACATGGCTAAGCTTGTTTGGCCGAACGCAGGCACCGCGGCGCCAGCTGGTCGAGAGCCCAGTCAAGGCCCGCGCTGGGTTTCGGCATGGCCCAGATTCAAATTGGCGGCTTTCTTTTTGTGAGGGTGTACCGGTGAGCTAGTTTTGAACGGATCCACTAGCAAACCACGAAACCAGCCGGGACCCGGGGCTTCCTTATTTTGAGACCAGCTGCCAAACTTTGGGCTGGAATGCTTCTGGATGTCCCCTTCGAAAGTTGACCAGTCCGAGTTCGAATGAAACTGCCTCTTTGGTCCAAAAGGGAATTGAGGGATCCCCTTGTGGGTGAGACTCAAATCCGGATCTGACCTTTCTTTCCTCCCCCCCCTACTTTTAGCGGCGTGAGGGCTCCAAAAAAGGCGAAATGAATGTGATGTCTTTCCGGGCGAGCAAATCGGCGTGTTTGTTTGCAGCAACAAGGACAAGTGCTTAGCGTGCAAATGTGGGTTTTCGGCTTCCGGCCACCGCTGATCTGGAGGCAACACACCTAAACAGGCATTTCCCAACTCGCCCCCTTGTTTGTTGCATTTTGTGGCCGTTTGGGTGTATTCCGACAACCCTCAGATGCTTGAGGTTCTGTTTAAGTTTTGTCCGGCTTCTTTCGCATGGTGGAACGGTTTGGGAACAAGGCCAATTGCGTCCTATCTTAGAAGTTCAAGAGGATCCTGCATCTCAGTATTTGGATGGGTCTCTTTTTGATGGTGCCCTTTTTGGGCATGAAAGTGGCACCAAAAGCAAACCATACACCGCCCCCCCCTCCTCCCGCCTCCCTCAGTTCCATATCCTACTTGGAGGGCACACACCCAGTTTTTAGCCGCCGGGTCATCCCCGGCGTTCGCAGGATCGCCCAGCCACCTCGGAGAGCCGCTTGATGCGAGGCCGGGCCGCATGGAACGCCGTGCCCGACCTTCATCCCGTATTTTTTCTTTTTTCGGGGCGGGGGGGGGGAGGGAAGGGGCAGGGGTGGGGGGGGGGGTTGAGGGGACCTACTTGATTTATGACAATGTTCAACTTGCAAAGCGAACCAAGGAAAGTTGACATTTAACTCGTCAATGTGTCAAATCTGGGTTGGAGTGAGCTGTTCAACAATCATGGAGGTGGACATTTGACAGCCTTTCAAGAAGATTCGCACATAGTCGGCATGGTCCACGTCCATCATTGTTGAGAGAGATCCCCACCCCCCTTCACTCCCCGGAAAAAGATATGCATGCGCCCATCTCCTTGATGAGTCTCATGGTGCCAGATTCAGCTCATCGTTCAGCTCTTCTTGACTTTTGCTTTCGCGTTGCTTTTGCAACTTCACACCCGAACCTCTGACTATTTGCTTTTTGCAGGCACACCTCCGCAGAAGAGAGTGAACTGGGCCTCCTTGACACGCGTGGACACGAAGCCGGAGGCATGGTGGTGCTTTCACAAAAACCGTGCGGTCAAGATTGGGCGGTTCGTTTGTGGATGGTTGAAAGGCAAACCAAAGGGAAACTACCAACTATATGGGGGTGTCTTTGTCTAAGCGACTTGTTTGATGATACAATGATACCCTTTTTGGCTTTGTCGAACGGGCAGTCTGCAGGCTTTCCCGATTTTTCACGACAACACCCATTCGCCCGGTGATTCCCAATGCCCCCACCCCGTTTCTGCCCGGGGAAATATCGGTGATAGCTTCTGCGAAGCTGCGAGGGTAACTTCCCCTCAGGTCAGCAGATGAAGGTAAAGGGACGGTCCAAACCAGAAACAGGTGCTGATATCCACCTGTTTCATTCTGCATCGGGTTTGTTGGATACACCTCTCTCGAACCAAGCTTTGAGTATGGCTCTTTTGCATTTCTTGTTTGTAGCGGATGCCCGGATTCCGGGGCAAATGACCGTCCCTCCTGCAAGCACCGAGGCTGACAGGGGGAAACACTACATTCCCTTAGGGGTCAGCTTCCACGTTGACTAGGAGGGCAGACAAAGTATTAATTGGAATCGCTTCGCGTTGCCCGCCTCGGCCAGTCCGCTTTTGGCTGGCTTTGAGGTATACTCCGTGCTTTAGTTTGCCTTGAAGTCTTGTGTTTGCGTAAGCTGGTTTCCAAGGTAGAGGGTGGGTGCATTTCTGCGTGTTTGCACATGGCTTCAAGGGCCAGAACAAGAGCTGCAGAGAGCTACAGAACTGGTTTCTGGTAGAGGGGAGTTTGATCGGTTTTTTAAGGGGGGATTGGATAGGCTTCTGGAGGGGGGGATTTGACCGGTTTTAAAGGGATTGTAACCGGTTTCTAGGGGATTTGACCGGAGTTGGGCCGGCTTTGCGAGGGGGACTTTGAGAGGGGATGGGACTTTCGAGATGACCGGATTTAAGGGGGATGTGAACGGCTTCTAGAGGCATTTGACCTTTGAGGGGGGGGGTTCACCGGTTTTTTGAGGGATCTAACCACTTCCGGATCCAAGGCAAATTTCATGGGACCTGCCAGCTGTTTCAGAGAGCGCACGCAGCTTGCCTCAAAGCAAGGAGCCCCCCTACAAAAAAAAAGAAGCGGTTTCCCCATGCCTATCCTTCTTCGCTACCCTCTCAAGGGTACCTTCGCAACAAGAACCCGCAGATTCTGCCTCGCGCTAGGTAGAAGCTGGGCCGATGGCGCCAATTGTGTCGAAGGTCTCCACGGATGGCCGGAGGCCGAGCTTGCCAAGGCGCTTCCTTGCAACGATTGGAAGGGTGCCGAATCATGTCCACCGATCGGGAGAGGGGGGTGGCCCTTGGTTTCTTGACAGGGAATCTGGCGTGGGGGGCTGACCTTTTGGAATGTGAATAGAACTTATTTTCTTTTTTTAATGGAGACCCCCAGCACCCTCACCATGTGTCCCCTTAAACATCACCCAAAAAGAATCTTGAATTGAGTAAAGGGAAGGCCCCAAAGAAGGAACATTGGTAAACCATTCTGGAGGGGTGAATGACGTTTGACATGGCGATGTGTGAAGCGGAATGCGGCAACGGGCGGGACTTGACTGGCAGGCGATGGAGTGACCGAGCGCCAAGCATTCCTCAGCTGGAAGAGGAAGCTGCAGCTGAAGAGCCGGCAGAGTTGCTGGAGGATCAGGTCCACGAGAGGGTCGTTGAGGAGGAGCCTGGCACGCTTGTGATTGACTCGGCAAAATTTCACTCTCGGGACCTTTTTTGGACTCTCGGTTGAATTGCGCATGGGCCAACAAAAACCAGGGTCCAAAAGGGGCCATGGCAATGGGCCCTTTAAAGTTTTCAGCTCACTGAAAAAAGGAAACGGCGCACGCCCTGTCATGCCCTCTACTGTACACACTGTAGATGCATATGTATAGGTAGGGGTGTGTAAGTTAATCAGGATGAGGGGTCCATTAACACGGTTTGTTTCCACATGTCCCTTGTCAATTGGAGCAAACTGAAGTCGCAGAAAGACGGGGCAACCTGATTTCACCCTAGCTCCACGGGGGTTGCAACATGGGAGTATCAGATGGATCCAATTATGACAGCTAAGCGTTGGGAGCACTTCAGACGGGAGCCATAGGAAGGCCGGTCACCAGGCTGCAATGCTTGCCTTACAGACTGCGTCACTAATCCGCCAGCTGGCGGTTCGCAGGAGCTATCGCAGATCGATGCTGAAAGATCCTTGGCAAAGACAGTTTACATGCGCGGTCCATGTTCGACCCTTCTTGCCAGGCTAAGTCTGAGATCTGTTTGCAAATGATTCTACATCTTCAGGTCCAATATGGACCGTTCAGCATATTTGTTCTTTGGGGGCAAGCGCCAAGAGAGCTGCATGAAATTCTCGAGGACCTCCCCTAGTGCTCGGAGCTGCAAGGAACTGAAGTCAGCCGGTCCCAGCTGCAGCTTCCAGCAGGCCGGCTTCGAGTGATGGCATGCCGGGACCCAAAGCCCCTCACGCCTTTGGCACGAGAGAAATGACGTATGGAAGTTCGGAAGGGCGCGACCCCATATTTTTGTCAGGTGGAAGGCCTTGCATGGAAGATGAAGGTGCTCAGAAGGATGAAGTGTTAGCTCAAGAGTTGTGATTTGCTTCTTGTCAGTGCCAGTCTGGCTGTTTGCAGCACTTTGACTAGATCAGTCACCAGTCAGCTTGGGTTATTCCCTTTGCTTTGCGTTCCGATGTCAATTTGCTCCAATGCATTTGTCCCAAGGCGTCCTCAAAGGGCTCAATTGGCACATGTGTGCCTCAGGCCTATTCGCCCCACCCAATGGCCTGTTCAAGATGTTTGACCCGTTTCACGGTCGCGGCAAGCCTCGTGAATCACAACTTCATTGCGCTTCATGGTCTGATGGCCTTGGGGGGGGGACCAAAAGCTCTTGTTGAAAGAACACCCTGTCGAAAAGAGAAGCCGCTTTGTTAGGCTTTGTTGGCGGGAGGGTAATGTAGTCACCACGTAGCCCTCTATCCGGTTGCTTCAAACAAACAATTGGCTTCGTGTCAGAATGGCAACTGACTCCACTTTGGGCAGGGGAACCATCTGAAATCGCCTCGGCAAGAAACACTACCGGCTGGATGGTAGTTAATAGGGGCGCCAAGTTGAGACTGTTCATTCTTAGGCGCCCCGCGCGTTTCTTTTTTCAAGGCCCAAAGTGTGGCTGGTCTAAACTTGCTTCATTTGCAAGTTTACGAGCCCTGTCAACCAAAAATTTGCGGTCGACCCGCGATGTTAGCCAAAACAAAGGCAAAAAGCCACATGTTTAACGATAAAAGCACAGGTACGAGGCCCTCAATAGGTTCAAGCTCGTTTTGAGTGGTTGCCTTTTGTGTTCAACGACCAACAGAGCCCGCCGGGTCCTGGACCCCTGTTTCCCCTTTCGTGGAGTTGTCCTCCTCCTCAACCAGAGGATCACGTGGCGCACACCAATGCTACCTGCCGTTTCATAAGGGTCCCTTGCGTATGACCCCTTTTAGGGGTCTCGTTTCAACAAGTTGCCAGGTTGGCGCCGAAGACCTGCTGCATGACTGCAGTCATTTTCGCCTTTGGGGGGGCAGCCAGCCAAAGGGCAACCAGACAGAATGACATTGGTTCGAATATCCGCCCATATCCGCCCCTCTTGATTTACATGGTTTTGGACAGGCCACTCTAGTTCCAGGTTTGCATTCTCACTCATGATGACTCGTGTGTGGTTGTGTGAGCGTGTGCGCATGTGCAAGTTTGTAAGTGCGTAGGTTTTGGAAGTAAGTGTACAACTGTGTGTTTTGCGCGTGTTTGTGCGCGCGTGTGTGTGTGCATTTGTGCGTTTGTGTGTTTGTGCGCCTCTGTGTCTGTGTCTCTGTGTCTCTGTGTCTCTGTGTCTCTGTGTCTCTGTGTGTTTCTGTGTTTCTGTGTTTTTGTGTTTCTGTGTTTCTGTGTTTGTGTGTGTGTGTCGGTATGTGTGTCTGTGTCTGTGTCTGTGTGTCTTTGTGTGCGTCTGTGTCTGTGTGTGTGTGTCTGTGTGTCTGTGTGTCTGTGTGTTTGTGTGTCTGTGTGTGCGTCTGTGTCTGTGTGTGTGTTTGAGCCGCATGCCGTGCTGCCACCTCTTTCCATCCACAACTCCGTACTCAGAGACGGAGCCGGACCAGGTTCCCTTTGTTTTCCTCGCAGGGTTCCCTATACTGGCATGGCCCGGCATGGCTCCTCCTTGACTTGGTATCTCATTTGGTGTTTGAAGTTGGAAACCTAGGAACCCTTTCTGGGGCATATGCCTCACATTCAACGGGCTATCGCTGAAAACGTGCCAGCAAGGCGCTGTGGAGCCAAGAGGGCCTCAACGAGAAACGTTTAGGTGTGTATGCGTGTGCGCGCGTGCGTGCCTTTTCGTTTGTTTCGGACATTTGGGACGTTGAGGGCATGGGACAGCCACCCTTGCGGCTTGCTTCTTTGAAATCCAGTAAGTAGCCACCGCACTGTTTCGATGTGGGTTCGCAAGACGGCGCTCCCGTTATGTCCTGATGCATTTGGCGACGCGTTAAAGGCTCACGCAGGCACTTTAGTATCGATTGGTCAGGTTCGACAACATTGTTTAGCTTAGACGGCTTGTGCTGATGCTTGTACAAGTTGCGGCATGTTTGCTTGCCCGCCTGCTCTTGTTTGCTTGGTGTGATGGCTTTTTGGCACACCTCATGTCTTGTGGCATGCATGCTTGCCCCCTTTGCTAGCTTTGCAAGGGACCAGCTGAGGCAACCACCCCGCAGTTCAACTGGAGCTTGTGCCTTACACATGTGCTCAAAGTGATGGGTGCGTCAGCCACTGCGCCAGCATAGCACCTGCTCGGCAACGGCAACACTTCTTTATGCCTTTTGCAGCAGAAAGGTTTGACTTGGCGGTTTTGGGATCTTGTTCTAGCGGCCGGTTGAACTCCTCCTTGAGACATCAAGCAACCGCCCCAGATTACCCAGGTGATTTGGAGTAGGCAGATGCACTTCCGATGGCTAAGTGTCAGCCCCTGAGGTCAAGAAGCTGCGCTGGCAGCCAGTCAGCACTGGAGACGTTTGGGTGTTGGGTTGCGGGAAAGGCATGCTAGGCGCAGCAAGCGGGGGAGGGACGGCTGGAGAAGGTGCGATGCTTTGTGCGCAGTTGTGCTTGCAGCTGCCTTTTGGGCTTAAAGCATCCGCATGGCGACCGACAAGCCGGACAGAGACGAAGGATCGGTCTCAGAGTCGGGTTGCCATGCACGGGCCAATTCCACATGCAAGGGGCTGCAAGGGTGCTGTCGAAGTCAGGTCTATTTACGTGTTAGGCAATTAATTAAGAATGCGAAATCCCAAAACTGAAAGGTTGATTCCCTGGAGCCTGCTGGTGAGTTGCCCAAAAATGCGACCTTGCGCTCGATGGCCTGTCAAATGAAGCGGTTAGGTTAGAGTATTACAATTTATACAAAAGAGGTCAAATTTGGACAGCCTTGTTGGATGTGTTGCGGGATGGTCTTTTGAATTCTACCCCCAAGTGTTCTTGTTTAGAGCTTTTTAGACTACTGACCTCATTGGGTATAGTATACATGTCCGCTTAACAGTGTAGGTCATGGAGCTATTGGCAGAGGCCTTGGTTGGTTGGCCGCTTGGCTGCTTGGTTGCTTGGCTGCTTGGTTGGTGGCTGCTTGGTTGGTCCACAGGCTGGATCTTTGCTTCATTGATGTTGCTTTACGGCAGATTTATTGTGTGGTTTAGGGTTGTGTTAGGCAACAGGGGTTGGTGTGTGTGGCTGAACCCGTTCGATTTCTTGTGGGCTGGAGGATCCAGGTCGAAGGCTCGCTTTTTGGACTTTCAGTTTGTTTGTTTTGCTGGTGTGGTTGCGACCACCAAACCAGGGGAACACCAACCCAACACTACCCCAAATCAAAGTGCGACTGCGAAACAAGCCTCACACCCGGCGAAAACAAGTCATTGACTCTGCAAGATATCAGACCTCCCCGAATCATTGCTGACCCTGCCAAAACCACAAAAAAAAGCAAGACAGACCAAGCAGCAACCTGGAATCCCAAAGGTTGCACGAATGTATTTGTGGGGTTGCATGGTTTGACCCTATGTGACACGCTTAGGAGGACAAACAGGGAGATGAAGCCCTATTTTGCCGCTGCTTTCGTTTCAGTTGCTCAATTCATCTCGCTTTTCGAGCCCAAGCCATCGGTGTCTGCCAGGCGAAGTGCTCGCTGTGCCGCGAAAGGGCGCGCCGGATGACTCTGACACCCCGGAAGCCTTTAAGGCGCGGTCCAGAACTTGTGGTTTTCTTCAGTGAATCCACTTGGCAGATCTGGGTGGTCAAAATTAAACCAGGGGACCACAGGTTTTGGTCCATGTTTCCACTTGCCAGGGTTCCATGTGGGCTACCTATTTTTGACCCACAGCCATCTAGCCATTGAGCTTCAAGTTGAAGCGGACATGTTTGTTGCTGCCTAGCATTTTTTGTATGCACCGCACAGCGTGTGTCGCAATGTCAAACATGCTGACATGATGTCGGTCGGGCGCATCGCCCTCAATGTATCAGTACCGCTGTCCATTCCTAGAGCTTGTTCTTGTTGTATTGGTTTTGGAATCTGTTGGTCATGGACTTCATATTGCGAGTAAGCTTGCACCGTTCGGCACTCCCTCAGCGGGACTCGAGGGAGGGAAAGAGAGAGAGAGAGAGAGAAAAACATATGCATGCATGCACATGCGCCATGCGCATGTACGTACATGTACTTCTGTTTGCAAGCTTACGTACGTGCACATCAGATGGATGTGCATACACTGCGTTGGGTTCCGTAATGCAATGCAATTCATAGACAGACAGACAACCAGACACACAAACCCAGGCACACACAGACGCACGCACAAGCCACACACGCACACACACGTGCATTCAGGTGTGCAGGCATTTAGACACGCAGGCATGCATGGCGCATACACACACACACACATGCGGACTCCCGCACCGGCATTGTGCGCACGCACGCGTAGCACACACACACACACACATGCAGGCAAACACGCATCCGGTTTGTGTTCACAGACGCAGAGACAGACACAGGCCCACACACAGCCCTCACACACACACACACACACACCCACGCACAGACACGCACGCACGCATGCACACGCTCACGCTCACGAACGACGCACGAACGCAAAGACACTCGAACGCGCCAACACGCGGACTCAGACACCGACAGAGAAGCAAGGACGGGGGCACCGACGCACGGACGCACACTCGCACGAAAATGCACACACACACACACACATGCGCCGGCACACCGGTATCCTCACACACAAGCAGGCACAGATTTGTACACACTCACACTTTAAGCACACGAGCGCACTATAGATGCGCGCGAGCACGCGTGCGGACAGACACAGACACACCTGTGCGCGCCCTGATAGATGTGTTTGTTTTGATCTTTTGGAACGCGTGACTTTATCACCTGCCTTGCAATTGCTCAGGAGATAGTCCTGGACAGGATCGATCCGATGCTTGTCGGCATTGTTTTATGCACATATACGTGCAAGCTGGCAATCGTACGACTGCATGCTTACTTTATTGCCCGGCTTGGGCAGCTATTGAGTCATCTATTTGTGTGGATCCCTGGGATATGCTTTCATTTGCCCCGCCATGCCCAGGCCCCAACCGCATTCCTGCGTAGAAAGGCTGAGTGACGAAAAAATTCGTTCGAAAAGCTGGATGAACGAATATGTCGCGAAAGCCTGGAGTCTCACACGGCCAAGGAATCTTTTCCTCGCGCGGCCTGAGAATCTTTGGAAACCTCCTGGCGCTCGGGCTGTGTTTGGCGGCCAGGCGCGCGTCCGATTCGCAGGTGGAACTGCGTGACTGCTCGTTGCCGCAAAGTTAGGCACTTGCCCTTTGGTGCCTTCCAGGCCTGTGCCTGCAGAGCCAACGCGTGCTCAGTGCTGAGGTATGGCATCCCTACACTATTCTGCAGTAATTAGCTTGAATGGCTGCCCTTGGCCCTTTCTGTGTCGGGCGCAAGGAGGCCTTTCGCGGCGTAAGCGTTCGGCTTGGTGCATTGCCAGGTGCTGGGGCAAGCGCTTGCTGCAGCAAGCAAGACCGTTGCGGCCAAGATGCACTTTGTGCTGCTTAGTGTTTGCATTGATGAGCAATTCAAATTGCGACGCGAGAACCATCGCTTGGTGCTACGAAAGGCTTAAGCCAGCCGAATGCAGTCTGCGGGGCACTTGCATGATCAAGATCGGCAATTTTCCGCCACATACCCTGGGGTGTTTGTGAAGCATGCCGATACATTTTGTATCAGAGTTCCTTATCGATGGGCGATATGCGTGGTTACAATTTCGTCGCCTTAAACATCACAAACTTGAATTCCGTGCGGAAGCCACAACAATGGGGAGCTGTCAAACCAAGATGGCAGGCATAGCTGCCGGTTTTGGTCGTTTCCTTAACATGTTTAAAACTGCCCCAGTGGCACCCGTCCAAGTCGCATCGTTGGCGTTTGCCACCCATCATCACCCACCCCAAAAAGGGCGGGTGTGCAGTTGGACTTTTGGCGACTTCCGCGCGTGCATAAGGCACCCGGGCTGTCATTGCACAGACGCTCTGCGGCAAGTCAGTCGGCGCGGAAGTGGATAAGTCTAGGATGCTAACAAAACGGGGTGGGCCACTTTGCAAACAAACGTCTTGATTGCTATTGGGTTGGATTTTTAGACTTTAACTTTTTGTGAAATGTTTCGGGTTTTCCATTGATCCCACAAAAAGAGCAACTTTTTGCAGAGGGGTCAACAGCAACCCAAATGTTTTACGAGGGCACTTCAACTCAGCAACTGTTCGATGAATTTGTAGGGTGAAGGGTGGCTTCTTCGTTCCATGCCTGGCTGTAGTTTCCGGGCTTCCACGCAGACCCAGTCGGGTTGGACGAGAGCTTTGCCTGGAGCTTGCGGTTTTTAGACATTCGTAAAGCCCAGTTGTTGGCCCATATTTAGTCATGACCCCAAAAAGCTGTCTGGCTCACAAGCATTCAGCTTAGGGTAGCGCCACCCGTGGCCTCGCCATACCTCCGATGGTGGGTGAGGCGTCCACAAACCCCGCATCTAGGGGGGCGCGCACAGTGGGATCAGGCCAGCCGAGGCCTCAGTCGTTAGCTTGCTGTTGAAGGACTTCGTGCCTTTGTTTGTCCTGTCGCTCCTCACGCTTGCTGCACAGGCCTCGACCTCGCTGCCTGATGATGTCGCCTTGTGGTTGGCGGATTGGCTGGAGTCCGCTTGCTCCACGATGTCCGGTGAGAAATGGCATCGTCATGGAGAAGCCATGCTCTTCTTCACCTTCACAGCCATGCGACCGACTGCAAAGCCCATGTACTTGTGCCGCTGGTTGATCCTCGGACTTCCCGAGGACGGTGCTACCACACCTAAGCCCTTGCAAGCGTTGTGTGAATTTTGTGATGGAGATCTGCCCTGCTACTTACAGATGGGACTCTCTCTCTCTGTTGGGGTGTTCCGTTTTGGCATGTTTGTGGATGGCAGTGCGAATGTTCGTTTCTCAGACGCTTGAGTCAAGTGGTACTCTCCGTGGTGGTTGTGTTGCTGAAACCGCTGGATGGACAGCGTGGATGCCTGACCTTATTCCCACGTGCAGGCGAGGTCTTCCTTTCCTGGAACAGCGCTTAGCTGTCTGCTTTACATCGGCAGAGGACCGGATTTTTCGAGCCGGGGTTGGAGGTGGTGTCCCTCGATGTCTTTGTGCGGTGCGTTTCTCAGCATGGCTCACTTCGGGTAGTGCGAATATGTGCAAGTTTTGATCCTGTTGTCGCTGGCGCTTCTTCTGGAGCGCCCGGCGTAGTGTGTGACCATTTCTGGTCTTCTTTCTGTGCAGCTTTGTAGGCCTGTGCATTGCGTGCCAGGCAAGGATTGCAGCCCAAGCATTGGGCGTTCTCGTTTTATGGTGTGCGCTCATCTGTAGTGTCTGGTTCTAGGCCTTCTGACGGAATGTCGCTTGCCTGCGGTGTCATCCGGATTCGCCGCTTGAGGAAGTCATGACCCCAAAAGGTCAACCCTTCTCAGGGTTGCCTTCTATGCTGAAGTCAAATCACTGGCGATTCAAAGCGACCCTTCCTGCTGAGGCCTCCATGCCTACTTTGTCAGGGCTGGGCAGCCAGCCCATCCCATCATTTATGCCACTGCCCCAGCGCCAGCCGGGTTTGCAGCAACCAATGGGCCAACAGACACCTGTCGCGGGCTGTTTTAGGGCAAAAGCAATGGGCTTGCGCAGGAGTTCCGCAGGCAAAATATGGGCAGTCTACGCGGCTACTTGCTTTCAACAGATACGTAAGTTTTACAGCAGTGGACAAGAAGCCCCCTTGCTCAAAACAGACACCGCTTGTGACATTTGCAAGCCCCACACTGTTGCTCAATGGAGGCAACACGATGCCTGACCGCAGGACATCCGGCGCATCCGAGATGGCAACAGCTTTGCAACTCGGGCTGTGGCAGCGAAGCAGGAGGGCGAATGGCTACCTGGCTAACATACTCGTCGGGGACAGGTATACCGCTGTCATAATGTTGGTTGTTGGTTGTGGGTTGTCAGTTGTTGTTGTTGTTGTTGTTGTTGTTGTTGTTGTTGTTGTTGTTGTTGTTGTTGTTGTTGTTGTTGTTGTGGTGTTGTTTGTGGTTGTGTTGTGTTGTGGTTGTTTGTTTGTTGTTTGTGGTTGTTTGTTGTGTGTTTGTGGTTGTGGTTGTGGTTGTGGTTGTTGTTGTTGTTGTTGTTGTTGTTGTTGTTGTTGTTGTTGTTGTTGTTGTTGTTGTTGTTGTTGTTGTTGTTGTTGTTGTTGTTGTTGTTGTTGTTGTTGTTGTTCTTGTTGTTGTTGTTGTTGTTGTTGTTGTTGTGGTTGTTGTGGTTGTTGTGGTTGTTGTGGTTGTTGTGGTTGTTGTGGTTGTTGTGGTTGTTGTGGTTGCCGTTGTCGTTGTCGCTGTCGCTGTCGCTGTCGCTGTCGCTGTCGTTGTCGTCGTCGTTGTCGTCGTCGTTGTGTTGTCGTCGTCGTCGTCGTCGTTGTCGTTGTTGTGTTGTTGTTGTTGTCGTGTTGTTGTTGTTGTCGTTGTCGTCGTTCGTTGTCGTTGTCGTCGTTGTCGTTGTCGTTGTCGTCGTCGTTGTCGTCGTTGTCGTCGTTGTTGTTGTCGTCGTCGTCGTCGTCGTCGTTGTCGTTGTTGTCCGTCGTCGTCGTTGTCGTCGTTATCGTTTGTTAAAACCCTCTAGGCCCCGTGCCGAAATTGGGTAGCTGTTCTGAGGTCCTTGTTGGTGTTGCTTCCCAAGTTCCATTGATCGCCATTTGGCTCAAGACACAATTGAGGTTCAAGATCTGATGTGTGACTGCATACATACGTGATCGGCATTGAGAGCGAAAACACTTCGCTTGCGCTGCATTTGTCAGGACTACTGTTGTAACTATCATTCCTTCTCCCTTACAACGTTTACACGGGTTCGGCTATAACGGCATCGTCCGTATACACCTTTCTACGTGGTTGGTATTACAGCTTGAGGGTTCGGTGCATAGCGTCCCACGGGACGTCACCTTGCCGTCTCTTGACAGGTTATCAGCCGTAACTACAAGCTCTACACTGGACTGGGAGACAGCTGGTTTATTGCGGGTACAGGGACAATAAAGGAACGATAACCTACACAGTACAATGGCGTCTTCGGCGAGCCCAAGTACTGCAACTTTTGGGAACAGCAGCTCAGAGGGATCCAATGGATTGATGGCTCTTCCTGCGGTGATGGATATGGTTGCAGATTCACAGGATGAACCTGGGAGCGGAGGTTCCGCGCTATTCAGCGACATATCTACTCCCACAAGATCATGGAAGCAGATCGATGTTCATCAGGAGTCGAAGAAAAGAGAATCCCCACCGAGAAGATCATCATCTTCGCCTGCGACACCACGGACGTCGCAGAAGGGCGTGAGATCGACATCGAAGGGTGGGAGGTCAAAATCACCCACCAGTGCAGATTTTCGCGCCGTGATCAAAGAGAAGAATAAGATGGAGGTGGAGATCGGGGAATATCAGAAGACACTTGATGAAATGTCGGCAGCAATGGCGAATCTTAACCAAGAAGACTATGGAAGCACCATCCGGATCCAGGAGCTGGAAAGACGATGCGAGATTGCCAGCAAGCAGTCGGGACATCTAGTGAGTCACCACCAACACCACATGGCTGAGGCATGGCGCAAGTTTGAGGAAGAAGCCCAACAGATGCGCAAGGTGGAAATGAACGCATTTCAGTACGGGGAGAAGAAAGACATGGAGTCGAATATTATAATGCAACAGATGAGGCAAGCTGAAGGAACTATCATGGAGCAGAAGCGGGAAATTGCATTGATGAAATCCTACATGGCAAGCGAGAAGTCGGCCGCGCAGGAATCAGCTATACGTGCAAATCAGATACACCGTGAGGCTTCACAACAGATATCAGTTTATCAGCAACAGATCAGAGGCATAGAATCTTCTACATCTATCGAGAAGTTCAACGAGGAGGAGATGGTCCAAAGTCTGAAATCACAGTTGGAGCATGCACTCGTCAAGCGCCCCGAGACGTACTCTTTGGAGGACTCCAGGGAACAGCTGATGGCGAGGCTGAATGACGTTACAGTATTTGCGGAACAGGAATCGAAGAGAGCAGATTGCTTGCTTCGCGAAAAAGAAGAGATCGTCAAACAGTATGAGTCCGACGTGTCGATGAAGGACCAGATGATTGCTGTCGAAGGTGGTCATCGTCAGGATGCGATCTTGGAGTTAGCCCAGGTCAAAGAAGAGAAACAAGAGGAACGGTGCACGATGGACGAGAAGTCGAAGGAGGCTGAGTACTGGAGATTGACAGCTAAGGGAATGTACGATGAGTACCTCGAGGAGATGCATGAGCTTCAGAGACAACTGAAAGAAAGAGAGGCGACGCTCAAGCAAGAAGAGAGTTTTGTACGCCAACTCGATGCTGACAACGAGGAACTACGTGCACACAAGAAGCTGGAGACACAGGAAGCCTCCAGCAGCAAAGATGGACATCGTGAACGAGCAGTAGTGAAACGCGCTGAGGGAGGAACCCAGGCTAATTCAAATAGGATAGACAAGAAGGTGGCTGGGTCAGTCCCGTCATCGTCTTCAAATCAAATCCCTAATTCGTCGCTGATGCCAGGTTCGATCCTCTTTCCGTCTTTCGGTGATCCAATGATCGATGTACACCTATCCCAGATGCAAGGGGTTGTTGGGCATGTCCCACAATCCACTACTACGACTGGTGGTGGTGATGGGGGGGGAAACAACGGTACTACGCCCCCATTGGATTACGGTGGATTCCCGCCCAATGGGAATGGGCAGGGAGCGGGTCGACGTCAGTTGAGCCTCGCTGGTGGCGGAGGAGGACCTCCGGATGATCCACCCGATGATGAGGATGAGGATGACGACGACGAAGGAGATGAGGAAGACGAGGAAGAAGAAGAGGAAGAAGACGATCGGACACGGAGGAGACGAAGGAGATCGAGAGATAACCGAGAGATCAAGAATGATCGACCGAGAATCTCGAGGAAAGAGGCCGAGAGAGTATCTATTCCGGCCTGGCCAAAGATCCATCAACTTGATACCTGGAAGATGCAACTGCTGATGAATGTTCTGAGCGCATGTGCGGATCCAGATACCGACGCATGGACGAAATGGCTGGAGCAGGCTCTTGGGTTGAACCCAGACCTGGATTTGCTTAGCGATTCAGGTGGCGACAGATTTGCTACGATAGATATTAAGATGGCCATGGGCATGCAGAACATGCTGAAACAAGCACCTGACGAAGCCAAGGACGTATACCTCGATGCTACACGACACTCTGAACTACGACATCAACAAGGGGTGATCGTGAAGGGACGAGAGTTGGTGGCATTAGTTATGCAATCATTCAGAACTTCCGATAGAACGGATCTTGTCTACCACATCGAGCATCTATTCAACCTTGATTTTCCTGGCGACAAGAACTTGGTCATGTTCAGGAACAAATGGTATGATTTGCTGCTGAAGATGAGGAGCGAGGACAGACCCAGTAAGCTGGCTCTCAGAGACATCCTTTACAGGAAGATCAAAGGGAGCAAGAAGATGGAGTTCGGCCTCAATGCCTACCATAGACTACCGGACAAGCATCCTCAGAAGACGTATGAATTCTTATTGGCGTTGATCGACTATCAGATCAAGGCAGATCGGGAAGACCTGATGCTCGACATGAAGGAGAAATCGGTCAAGTCGATGATGAAGTCAGGCGGGAAGGATGCGGCTCCAGCAACTGGCAAACAGGAGAACCAGGGTGGCAAGGGCAGAAAGGGGAAACCCGGTGGACCTGATGCCGCTCCTGTGCTCCCAAAAGCCAAGGCAAAGGGCCACGCTGGCAAGAACGGCAAGTCCGACGGTGCCAGCGACAGAGGCAAGAGTCCGGGCGGAAGCAAGGATAACCCCTGCTGGTACCACTTCAAATCGGCGAAGGGGTGCGTGAAAGGAAATGAATGCACTTTTTCCCACAGCAAGAAGACGGAGCATAAGTTGGAGAGCATGTCCAAGGGGAAAGGAAAGGGCAAATCCAAGTCCAGATCATCGTCACCAAAGAGGGATGATGGAGCATGCTTCGCGTTTCAGAAGGGGAAGTGCGATAGGGGAAGCGCTTGTAAGTACAGGCATGAGCTCATCAAGAACAATTCAGCTCCAGCAACGTCAAATGACAAGGCGCAAGCCAAGTCGAAGGCTGCCGCCAAAGCCGCAGCGCCTGCCATTGCGAGGAGGGCCATCGCAATGCCCGCGATAGTCCTGAAGCAATCGGCTCCTGCAGGGAAGGTAAGCTTCAAGAAGGACGTTGATCAGGTCGAACCGGACGAAGCCGAGACTGTCTACCACGAGCACGATGACGACGCGATGAGCGAATCATCGAGATGGTCTGGCGAGTCCGAGATCCCCGAGAAAATGGTGTGGTTCAAGGAAGTGCTCGACGTCGACGAGAATGGGGAGATCACCTACCTCGAAGACGAGAGAAGGCAATGGGAACGAAAAGGGGAATGGTACGGTTATGAGGACAATGAGAATGAGCCTTATCAGTACGTGTACGTCGATGAGAAGAAGTTCAAAAGCAGTGATCATCGTGAATTATCAGCCTATCAAGTCCAACGATCATTGATACGTGCGAAGATACTGAGAGAAGTGGTGGATGATGTATATAAGAAGCACTACTTCCCGGTGACCAAGGAGAGCAGCATAATGTTCGAGTATGATCGGAACAAGGACGAGATCAAGGAATCGGCTGTCGACTGGAAGAAACAGCATGGTATGCCGAAGAACGTTTTCGCCATGTCAACGTGCATCAGCAAACGGGTGAAATGGTTGATGGACACCGGATGTGGTCATGATCTCATCGGAAGAGCCAAGGCGAAGAGCCTGGGTGTCGACATCGTGAAAGATGACGACGAGATCGTGTTCCAGACCGCGAATGGTTCCACTTCCACATCTGATGTGGCCAAGATAGTCGTGGACGAGTTGGACGAGACTGTCGAGCCGCATGTATTGGATGAGACACCCACGGTATTGTCAGTGGGGAGGAGATGCATGAAGATGGGTTATGCATTTCACTGGATGCCTGGTAAACTACCTTTCATGGTTACGCCAAAGCAGGGATTCGTGCACTTGCAGGTCAAGGACGACATCCCGTACCTAGTGAGTGATGGTAAACTTCGGAGTAACAGGCATCGCCCTACGATAGACGACCTCAAGGAGCACTTTTCGGAAGTATTGGCGATGGTAACGAACGACGAGGCAGATCAGGGAGGTGACGATGAGAACGACGTCACACCCGCCGCTGTCGGTGAGTCCGCAGAGGCCGAGGGCGAACACCACGACGGGGCATTCGACTTCGGGCCACCCGGAGGAGCCGGTCCGGTACGTCCGCCTCCCGTGGCTGAGGAAATACCTGTAGATGTTGGGTCAGTCCCGCATCGACATGGTGATGCCGAAGCTCACGAGGAAGAGGTTGATGAAGATGATCCAGATGCCGGAATCGAAGTAGACGTGTACGAAGGATCATCAATAAAGAGGAAAGTGGGAGTCCTCAAGAAGGACGCCAACTCCATAGCTCATTTGCTTACACACAGATACCGAAATCCCTTCTGCGAATCATGCGTCAAGGCAAAGATGAGACACTTCAGATCACGAACGGGAGCATTCAAAAGAGAAGTGAAGACGTTCGGTGACCTGGTGACGTTCGACTTTGTGACGGCATCAGGAGATCATGAAGTGGAAGGCAGGTATGCGCTCATCATCCGGGACATATATACCGGAATTATCATGGCTTATCCCACCGCGAGAAGAGACACTGACTCAGTCGTCAGGGCTATCAAGCACTTCTGCGGGAGGAGGAAAATCAAGCAGGTATATTCGGATGACGGCCCGGAACTGATCAATGCGTGCGTGGAGCTGAAGCTGAACCACGACCTATCGCTGCCTGGACGGCCGCAGAACAATTCCCTTGCTGAAAGAACAAATCAATTCATCATTGACCAGACTTCGGCTTGTCTAGTACATGCCGGTCTACCCACGTGTTATTGGGTGCAGGCCATCACCACTCTGTGCCATCTCATGAACATCGAAGAGGTGAACGGATCGAGTGCATGGATGAGGCTGCATGGCGAGGAGTTCAAGGGCGAGAAGATACCTTTTGGTGCGCTAGTGGACTTCAAGCCGAGCGAAGCACGAGGGGGAAAGAGGGAGAAGTTCGAGCCGAGAGGGGAAACTGGTATATTTGCTGGATATGTGTTGAGCACCGGTATGCATTGGGCAAACAAGTATCGTGCTTGGGCACTTACTGCATTTGCGGGTGCAGAGCTGAACATCAAGAAGGCAAAGGTTCCGCCTCGGTTGAGAATGCCACATCAGACGGAGAGGATGATTCTGAAATCTCCTCTGACATTCCCAATACAACAGAAGTACAAGGTTGCCAACGAGACTTTGGAAGGAATAGAGATGTCTATCGATGCAATCGGTCTGGATGCACGTGACCGCCTGATCGAGGATGAGGACTACGAGCCTGAATTGCTGCAGAGTGACGAGAAGCGACTGCTTGACGATGAGGTCGATCAGATCGCTGGTCTACTGCTCGACGATGGCCCGGAGGTAATCGCCGGAGATCGGGGGGATCATGCAGGAGAAGAAGATGCTAGACCGAGCTCCTCAAAAGGGAAAGGAGATGGACACCCTAAGGGCGATGAAAAGGTTGCGAAGTCCGACCTTCCACACGTGTCAGTTGGGCTACCCGGGGATGGTATCACGTACGTCAACGACGATGGCAAGGAGGTTAAGATCGACAAGGCCGGGAGACCGTATCCTGTCGGGAAGGACGGATTCAGGCTAATGAAGACATCGAGACCTCCAGAGTTCACTCCTGAAGAATGGAAGATGATGAGTAAATATTACACCAAGGAAGAGAAGGCCGAGGTGAAGGGCGGTGGCAAAAGGAAAGAGGAAGATCCCAAGAGTAAAGAGTCTGATATTTCCGCGCCGGCAGAGGCACGGACATTACAGATGCCCGGTGGTAAGAGAATTCGAGCGATGCTTCGGAACCGCTGGGGTGGAGTAGAATGGCAGTACAATTGGGGATTGCGGAAGAACATATCAAAGATCAAGAACCCAATGGATGGGAAGCACTTGGCTGAGCTTGAATGGGTCAGGATTGTTGTTAATCCTGTCGACGGGGTGGTTGTTCTCATGGATTCCAAACAGTCCCAAGACGTCATGAGACGAAACGTTCAGCTTGAGAAAGAATTTGAGTGTCTGGTGGTAATTTATGCCTGGAAGTTCAAGTCTGAGGAGCGATCAAAGTCGACTCCAAACTGGACGAAGGCGGTTGCATCAGTCATGGAGAGTCATAAAGACGAAGCTGAGACAGCATCGGGGACGGATCCATCGGTCGACGAATCGACGGACCTCACCTGGTATGAATGGGAGGAGTCTGCTGAGATAGTTTCTGGAAAAGTGCCACTCGCAATGCCTGCGATAGGCGAGGACGGTGAAGCCAAGAAGTACCCATCGATGCCGTGCGTGACTTCTGAGCGAATACAGCACAGAGAGAAAGCTGTGAAAGTTGTACGATTCTTCGACGCTTTAGTATCCAGGCCGGTAGGCCGGAAAGAGATGTTGACCAACCCTGATGCATTGGCATCAATGAAGAAAGAGTGGTCGGGATTAATCGACCAGGGGGTCTTCGATCTTGGCGCGGTGCGTGAATATGACGCTGTAGCCAGAGAAGCAAAAGCGAAGGGGGAGGAAATACACATGGCTCGCGCACATGGCATTTGCGTTGAAAAGCACTCACAGTTGCCTGTTGGTGATCCTAAGAGGAAGTTCAAGGGTAGAGGCGTGTTGCTGGGGAACCAAGTGAAGAACCAAAGCTTTGAGGCTGCGATGTTTCAAGATTTGGGGAACTCCCCTGCTTCATTTGAAGCCTCGCGTTGGGCGGATTTTCTGGGTTGTCATGATGGCTGGGATGTGCAGATGGCCGACGCTGTTCAGGCGTATATACAGGCCACCTTGAGAGGCACGCCGTGTTGGATTGAATTGCCACCGGAGGCCGTGCCAAGTGAATGCAAATGGGATAAGTACAGAAGACCAGTCGTCCCGTTGAGGAAGGCGCTGTACGGACACCCAGATGCGGGAACATTTTGGGAGCAGCACTGCGATGAGTCGGTGCGTGCCGTTGGTTTTGAGCCCATCGGCGAAGAATGGCCTTCAGTGTACATTCACGAAAAGCTCCAGCTTGTTCTGGTTGTGTATGTCGACGACTTCAAAATGGCAGGGCCGCAGAAGAACCTTGCCCAAGGGTGGAGCATGTTGCGTACACGTTTGAAGATTGAGCCCGAGACTGGACTTGACATGTACCTTGGTTGCAATCAAAGCAAGGGAAACGTCACTCTCGGGAACGGACACCGAGTAACAACGGTGACCTATGACATGGAACAGTTCCTACGTTCCTGTGTCGACCGCTATCTTGAAGTGGCGGGCGACGTGAAGTTGAATAAGGTTGTCACTCCTGAGTTGCATGAAGAAACAAAGAATCACGTCTCACGGAAGCCTGCCAGAGAGGGGCCGTCAGTCGTGTGCAATTGGTGTAACAATCTTGTGCCCACCGACGGTTCTGCCACAGTGCCGGACCAACGGGGAGGGACTCCTGAGTTGGCCATGAAGGAGCCCGTGCGTGGACACCTTGCTCCGCATGCCGCTAGCGTACTGATGAAGTTGCTGTACGGTGCGCGGATTGCTCGCTTCGATTTGTTGCGGCAAGTGAATCGCCTAGCACGGAACGTGCATAGGTGGACTGACTCCGATGATCGGGGTTTGCATCACTTGATGTGCTATGTGCATCATACCAAACATTGGCGCATGGTCGGTTGGGTTGGAGACCCTATGGACGATGTGCACTTGGCCTTGTATGCGGACGCTGACTTTGCGGGATGCATTGACTCGCTGCGTTCCACCTCCGGTGGACACTTGAATATACAAGGGCCTAATACCCGGTTTCCGTTGTCTGGCAGCTCTAAAAGACAGGGTTGTGTGAGTCACTCCACTCCCGAGGCCGAGATTGTTGCGGCCGATGTTGCCATGAGATCGATGGGTATGCCCGCTCTCAAGCTGGTAGAGCGGATTCTCAAGAAGTCACCGAACTTTGTGTTCTATGACGATAATAAGGCTATGATCGGTGTCGTGCGATCGGGGAGGAACCCCACGATGCGCCACCTTGAGAGAAGCCATGGTGTTAGCATTTCGTGGATGCATGAGATGTTCACACGTGATTACATGTACTTGGCGTATGAGGTCACCGACAGGATGGCGGCCGATATTTACACCAAGGCGTTCAATGATGGGCGCAAATGGAAACATGCATGTTTGCAGATTGGTCTACTTGACCCGAGCTTGCTGTCTGACCCGGATACCCTCAAGGCGCTCACACCCACGTGTGATCCCATAAAGGGGACCATGCAGACCGCTTCGGGGACAGTTGACGGAGTTCCAACATTTCCGTACACACACATACCGATCATGCCCCCGGACCTATGGTGGTCTGGATTAACATCTAAAGAGGGATTGCATGAGCATGAAGGACATGATCCGGTTGTTGTTGCCAAGGGACCCAGATTGATGCGTGTGAAACCTCCACTCGCGGTTATGACACCGTTTGGGAGCAAGTGGCTTCGTTCCACTTGGTTTCTGAAGAATGGGTCATGGCTCAAAGTTGAGGATAGAGTTGACCCGGGGCTACAATGTGTGCGAATTGATGGTTGGGTTGAACGCGCAGTTTGGCAGTTTCATCCCGTACCGGTCGCTGCACCGGCGCGGGAACGGTCTCCACGACCACGACCAATTCACGTCGGGTCCGGGGATGTTGACATGCAGTCCGTGCTGGCCGCATTTGTTGAAGAACTGTCGAACGAGCGCATAGAGTTGAAGTGTGTTAACGACCTTGCTTTGGAAACGTTGCTCCGATTGAAATTGCTCATGCGTTGTCTGCATATCAATCACGAGCAGCTTGTCCCTGGTCGTTGTTTTGTTCCGTATCGCATTGCGGTGAAGCACAAGCCACAGTTAGCGCCGGGTATTGAACTCGCGATGGTCAAACATGACGGTGGTGTGCTTCGCGCTCCTGTTCATGTCTCGCTTCCTGGTATGAGAACTCGCACAGTCGTCACTCTTTACAGTGTTGACTTGGCTCGGCCCATCGTGCTGATGGCATGTTCCGAACCACGTAACTGGTTCACTGCTCTTGCCCGCCATGACGGGCCGCAGGTTGTCACCATAACTCTGGTTGATGACTTACTGAGCGAGTACGGGGGGAGAATCGCCAGACATGTGCTTACCAAACCTTCCGATTTGTTGTTCTTCGCCGGGCCTTGCACGGGGGGATCATCATGGGCACGCCTCAACAAGACTCGCGGCATTGACACCGCAGAGAAAATCGAGGCCAAACAAAGAGAATTTTGGAGATTATTTGAACGGTTCGTTGAAATTAAACGGCATGCCATGACAAAACGAGCTGCGATTTTGTTTGAGTTGCCTGGAAGTTGTGATTATTGGAAAGATGAGAGACTGCATGAGGTCGTGCATGATGGGACTAGTCACGAGTTTGATGGGTGTCGCTATGGCTTGAAACAAAGATATGCAAAGAAACCCATGCCAATCAAGAAACCATGGAGAGTTGTATCATGGAACTTTGAACTTGGTGGCTCGTTGTCTAAGAAATGCAATGGAAACCATGAGCATGGACCTTGTGCTGGTCGTGAAACCAAAGAAACCCAGTTGTACACGTCTATAATTGTGGGTGTGATCCTTCGCCGTTTTCGTGCTCGAGCAAGGTGCCTCAAACCGGCACCGTTGAAACTCGCTCTTGCTTGCATTACGCGAAGGAGATCGCGGAAGCACCAAGCTACTGCGAGCGAAATCTGCACCACCCCAACTGCACAACCGAGGTGCTGGGTCAGTCCCGAACCTCTGGTGCATACGGGGAGCTGGGTCAGTCCCGAACCCCAAGCTTCAAGGAGGAGCTGGACGAGTTCGTCACCTCAATCTGAAGCTGGGATCGCATTGGGACAATTCCGTGGCTTCATTTGCAGCTGCTTATTTTGGATTTTCCTGGGTCTGGAGAATATCATCAAGATGACTGCCAATCCGAATGTCGTCAATGCAAATGAGTTCTTCTGCGTGCCTGTTGGGAAATCTAGGCAAGCAGCAATCTTCTTGGGAAATTTGGTGAAGAACGCCATCGAGGAAGGCAAGAGGATACCCAAGAGGATGGAGATGAGCAGCGACCTGGGTATGTGCGTGAAGTGGATCGAGGACATAGGCGTCCCCGCTATTTATGCATACTCTGCGTACTACTCTGCCAAGGGCCGCGGGATGATGAAAGGTGAAGGGCAGTCTATGAGGGTTGCCTTAGAGTTCATCAGCAAAGTTTTCGGACAGCTTTCTGCCGACGAATGTATGCTTGGATGGAGGGAATTCTGCAGCAAGGGAAAGAAGATCGTGTCGGCGCTGAACCAACTTTGCGGTGAGGCAACGATGCTGGCGAAGAACCCCGAGTTGCTCAACGTAACCAAGTACTGCATGGAAGGGGCGGATATGTTGAGATCAATCGCGAACATCTGGGATCTCGCACTAGGCGTGGCCGAGGACAACGATGAACGGTCGTTCAAAGCAGCATTCCACCAGAACACCCCGGTTGGGGAGGTGTACAAAGAATTCATCAGCGACGAGTCATCTAGGGCATCGTCATCGAGAAGGTGGAGGAGCTCCGAGGAGTTCCAGACGACTGCAGAGTTTGAGAGGCACGATCGGAGAATCGCAAGATACAGAGATCGAAACTGGGGGAAAGTGTTCACGTTGAGCGTGATCAAGGCTCCCAAGATCGACTCCTACGGTCGTGGTTCCAAGGACGACTACCAGAAGAATTGGGACCTTGGGTTGGTCTACCAGAATGAGCTGCAGGCATCGATGAAGAACCTCGCATATGCACTGAGGAGGGATGAGAATGCCAGCCAGAACAACCTATTGCGCTGGATGATCTGTGGGTCAACCCCCAGTGACATCTCTGATGCGTGCATCGGGGCGGTCAATTCGCTCATGTGCGTATCGTTCATCATGAGGAGATTGCAGCCATTGCTCGGTGAGAAGGACTCCAAAGATCAGTCGTATACAGCTTATTTCCGTCCAGACAAAAGGGAGCTGAACGATCTCTACCGGGAGATTGAGTACGCCAGGGATTTCCTATGGTGCATCGATATGATCTATGAGTCGAAGCTGCCTGCGATGAACATCAACTCCATCAGTTTGGCACCGCACGCGGCTGACAGGGCCGCTGAGAACCAAGATCGGCGCAAGTGGGTAAGCTGGATGAAGGAGATCGAGAAGAAGGCCGAGAAGGACGTCATGATCGAATTCTTCCAGAATAAATACTGCACGATTCATGAAATCGAGAGGGAACTGGAGAAGTACCCCGAGGATTTCGTGGTTGGGGAAGAGCCGACATGGTGGGTGATGGGCTCATCGAAGACGGAGCCGCCACGGAAGACGGAGCGACAGCAGAAGTCGGCATCAAGCTCCGGACAAAGGAGTCAAACCGCTGGTGGGTCAGTCCCCCAGCCGGGAGCTCCAAGTGGGGGGTCGCAAGCCAGCGATGCTGTCAAGATCGACAACGAGATCATCGACTCCATTTTCCGAATGAACTCTGGCGGTGACGACGACAGATGGGTAATTATCAACCCAACTGCTGGACACGATACCTACACTTCATTCGAAGGGGGTACCACTTTGGGCGGAGCGACTGTCAATGTGAAATTCAACATAGACAACAATACGGGGTACCCAATCATACAAACTGTATTTGGGCCGTGTCTTGCAGAAGGCAAGAACGCAACATATTGGGAGTGTATGCTGAGATGCCTGACCTCTTCGCTATTGCACTTCGAGGAGAAGACCAGCGCGGAGAAGATCATTCTTTCCTATGTTGGGAAGGGAAATGCGGCATGGCTACAGCTGTATGCTTTCTTGTGTGCCCAAACAGGATGCTTGATTACTGGACGCCTTCCGGGCGCCAAAGCCATCAACGCGTTGATTCAGGCGGAGAAGAACCCGGACAACGCACCTGGACAGTTGAACCGGATTATCAATAGGCAGAAGAGGAGCCCCATTGGCGAGGCGACGATTCGCGACATGATGATCCACAAGAAGAGCTTCTTGGTCCTGGATTGGCCCCTGAGGGCCGTCAACTCGAAAGGGAGCACGAAGACCTTCCAGATGATGGTCAACGAACAGGGATGGACAAACATCGAGGAGAGATCATACTATGGGTCGAGTGAGCAAGTCTCCTCACCCAACGACACGTTGAATATCATCTCCCGATTGCAGAAGCTGGATAAGCTCATCGCTGAACGGCGGAGGCGAGACATGGATGACTCACCAATGTCGGTGCACATCTGGATGTCGCTATATGATTGGGTGTGCATGAGAGGATGCGGATGGCAGGTGACCGCCAACCCCATCATCGACTCCCTGCAGAAGGCGATATCTGACCTCGTCAACACATGCAAGGGCCTGGTCGTGGTGTGCGTGAATCGCGATGTTGCTTTCCATGGTGGAAGAGGGGACTTGGGGACGATCGCCAACAAGGTTAGCGAGATCTGCAAGGCGGCAGGCGCGCTGGTGACCGAGAACGATCGCCTGTGGCGCGTGGTCCATGCGCTCACAGGAAAGAACTACAAGATCCCTGGGAGCTCGAACTTGCAACACTTCCTCCTGAAGCGACTGCTGATTGAGAAATCCATCGATGCGGTCGCACCAAGCAACGCGTTTGTGTGTGAGCTGGAGGGGACGTGCATAAACGAGCCCGACCTTCGATTCAACATCCCGAAGAACATGGAGGAATCGAAGGTGAAATTCGAGTACAAGCCGACCTTCACTGCACAGTCGAAGAGGAAACAAGAGCAGCAAGATGAAGGACACGGCGAGCAGGATGCTTTTGGGAAAGCCGATGTCGGTGATCAACGTCTTCGATGGTATACGGTCACGGAGCTCAGCAAGTTTATCTGCGAACTTTGCGCTAAAGAGATGCAGATGAGCAAGTCGAAGGTGCTCGGACCGAATTCGAAGTACAATCCCTCTTCTTGCGTGAACTGTTGCGCGAACTGGAACGCGGACACGAACGGTATTGCAATGTCTATCGAGGGGAAGAAAATGTACACGCGCCTCTTCGCGGAATGCGTGGTGGCAATCCCCGACCTTCAAAACCTCATGGTGGACGTCAACAATATCCAGGCCATGATCACGATCATACGGGAGCTCGTGTATTCAAGGCTGAAGAAGGAGCTTTCTCACGTGGGATTCGTGAGCATGACTGTGGATCAAGCAGCGCAGTTCTACAACAACGGTCACGGGAAGCAATTGTGCGCATCCCGGGATGTGATCGTGTGCAAGAATTCCGAGGGAGTCGAGGAGAGGATGTCCATCTTCGTGATAGGCAAGGATCTTGGCAATGTGGCATATTCGTCCTGGATCAAGAGTGTGCTCGACCAAGGAACGATGTATGAACTCCTGGGACAAACCACGAACGAGGAATCCTTGGGAGACGTCGTCGAGATGGTGTTGGGATTCTTTGAGGTGATGTCGTACTTCCAGCACGAACTGCCACTGTGGAAGGATGCATGGAAGATCAAGAGGGAGTTCGAGCAGTCAATAGTGCGACACCTCGCTGGGAACGTGACCCACACGACGGGCCAGAACAGAAAGCGGAACAGACCGTCCGCACAGCTCGGCGTGCCCACGAAGGAGGTGCTTGACATCATGAACAAGGTCAAGCCCAGACATCCACGATCCCTGATCACCGAGCCCTCTGCACAAGGTTCCAAGAGAAAGGCCACGGAGGGCGAAGATGAGGGTCTTGGTCAAGCACCAGACCCGAGTCGAAGTTCTCAAACCAATACTGAGAAGGAAGACAAGAAGCAGCGAGTGATCGACGGGCGGAGAGCGGCACTAGGATTCCTGGAGTCAATGGAGAAGTGCATGGGAGATATGGGGATCTGTAAGAAGTGCGCGAACCTGGCCCACGACGGCGACTGCAAGGACATTGAGGAGGCTGCTGGAAATGAGAAGGCGATGAAGGTGCTCCGTGAGCTACTCAGCAGTGACCCTGTTTCATCTGATGAAGACATGGGGGATACGGAGGAACCGTCCTCATCAACGTCCAAGGAAAGAAAGAAAGGGGGACAAGCAGGGAAAGAAACAATTGAGATGTACAGCTACACTTAATTTGGTGGAGATGGCTGACACGGCTGAGGGAGGAGAGCTACAATGTGGTGGCGTCGACCTCACCTACAACCCGTGCGGGGACAGCAGGACATTCAAGAAGACGCTTGAGATGGGATGCGACACCATCCCGTGCTACATCCCGAAGTATGGCGATGTGAGTGATGTGCACTTGCCATGGGCGTATGCGTCCATCGTTGACCCCAAATACTTTCCCAAAGGTGCAATCCTTGAGCAAGTGGACGTGATGCAACTTGGCAAGAGTGTCAACTTCTGCATTGCTCCTTTCGACGGTGCTCCACTATGCAGGATTGGTGATGATCGCTCGGTATTTACTACAAGGGACCAAGCAAACCAGCTATCTCACGACCTATGCAGAGTCCTTCGACACAAGATCGGCAATTGCCGAGGAAGTGCTTTCAGGTGCGACGAGGGTGGATGGGTCGACATTGATGCTGTCATTGACGACCGGAACAACGACATATTCCCACCATACACCACGAGAGCGAAACGATACATGGGCATCATGGAGGTGATCAAGTGGCAGGAATCCGGAAGCAGAAAATCGAGATTCCAGGTTTTGGCAGCAAGGTTTCCGAGCATCATGAACCCGAACGACACGAGGGCAGCCAGGGAGGAAATGACCGAAGCTGGCGTGGATCGGGACGACATCGACAGGATGTTCAACAGATGCGATGGATGGTACAGACCTTGGTGCATCCGAGTCACAACCGGTCACAGTGATTTTGGATTCATGAGCTCATCCGCACTGGCGAATAGGTATTCCGCAAGAATGGGTGATTCTCTCGGAGGAGCATTCCATGTGACGTATGTGGAAAACCTGCCAAGCATCGTACGCTGTGGGTTAGTCCCCGGCGGAATCGATGGCGGCAACAGGCTAGCACTGCACTTCGGGGCGTTTGCTCCATGGGATGAGATGAACGTGGCGACGAAGACAACGCTACGGAACGTGAGGAGAGGGGATCCGATTGCGATCATCTATATTCCCAGTGCAACCCTCGCGCGGTATGGGGCTGGAGTCGCGGCTAATGGGACTTTCATGGTCTTTGACGTGATCCCGTTCTATGAGGTCAAGTCCATTTGGATTGGCAAAAGCAACGGAGGGAAGCGCCTGGAGTACGCTGACATCAAGAGGGCGTACTCGAAGTGTGTGGAGAACGAGATCTGCCCTGGCTTTGTCAACTCTTCCCAAGAGTCGGCTGCGATGTTCCTCCAGAACGTCGCAAAGATCAGCGAGAGGATGCCGGAGACTGAGACAGGTGCCGATAATCTGCACTACATCGTTGACATGGTTAATCGTGCCTGCGAACTCTATCGAATCAACAAGATGGAAGAGTTCAATGCACAGGTCAACGAGGTCCGGGACGAAATCAGCAAAGTCGTCATCCTGAATGACGAGACATGGGAAGGACTGAGGTGCCGGATATGTCCATCATGTGCGACCGCGATCCCCACCTGCTTCTGCTTATGCCTGGAATGCGAAGCACAACTGATCTCCATCGGAAGGTATTACATTCACATCAAATCCGATGACGAGGAGGACAACCAAAACCCCAACGTCTCTGGAGATGCCAGGCGTGCACAGGAAGAAGCTAACCACGATGCGGCAGCACAGGAGGATGAAGACGAAGCGGAGGAAGTTCCGGGAGAAGATGACGACATGGACACGCAAGGATATACATCCGGCTATGCGTCAGAAGAAGAAGACAGCGGTTGGCATTACCGCGACACCGATCTGGCGTCACGGGACATTATAAGTTCCCAACGGATGGCGATCTGCCTTGACGAGCCGCGTGAGGCTCAGTACATGGCAGGATTTATCGCACTCCAGATGTCCAAGATGTGGGGGATGTTCGAGGGTGGTGAGGAGAGAACGATGAATGCCAAGCTCGAGGGGAGAGAGGGCTGCCCTTACCACAATGATTTCAAGAGGTACCCCAACATCACTGAGCACGATCAGGAAGGTATACTATTGCCATCAACAATAACGAAGATTTCTCAGTCGGAGAATGTTCGGACAAGAGCCTTCCGATCGGTTGAGGAGCGTGACGAATATATTCGTATGATGGTGTGCAAATGCGAGGGACTTTACACATTCTACAAGCTGTGGATTGCAGCGAGAATCCTCGATGTCACCAAGGAAGAAATGAAGCTCCTGGTCAAGGACCGAGTGCACCCGGTGGGTGATATTATTTTCAGATGTTTTGCACTAGCTTTCAACTGTAAGTATATATCATTCGTGAGGGATGGCCTGAACCTTGGCAAACATGGTTACACGGTCAACGTGAGCGCCATCATCTCGGCCGTCGACCCGAACAAATGCGACACACCCCTGCTGGATTGGTGCCTTCGGAAAGGGCACTGGTTGCCAGAGGACTACAACAAGAAGTGTGTCCGGGCACGAGAAGCCCAGAAGAACTTGGACGAGGAGTTCCGTCGACGCACTCACAGACTGTCCATTGGGGACCGGTATGCGTAGTGAAGATGCTGATTGCGGCACGATGTGGGTTAGTCCCCATCTGTTGCTTGCGTCTCATCAACACCATTGCGATGGAACGACTCTACATTATGATATGATTTCATATATCCAAGTTGAATGGATGTGTACATGGTTACATATTCCGATGACTATGACGCTCTGGATATTCATGGATGGAACTATTACCTTATAGATGATATCTTTTCATTATTTATGCATTGTCCATGGTATCTGGAATGGCTATGATTTGCATTGATTACTCACCGATGTTTCTTTGCCGGAAATATGCAGACCGATTACAAGCAGGCGCCTCTGGTGGACTTTTGCGGCCAACCCATTTATGGATGACAGCTGCGCGATGCGCAAATGCGGCAGCTGGAATGTTCACTGGCGGTCAAGTGAAGTGGCCACAGTGTATTATATACACCTGCATATGAATGTGTGCTTCGATTGGAGGATGAATGTTTCACTTTTCGTACAATCGAACCCGGCATGTTTCACAGCGAATGAACGGTGTAGTGATAGCAAGTAAAAGAATGCACGACACGATTTCGTAGTTGAAGCCGTGGCCAGTGGAACGTTTTGTGGTGTTTGGACCGCATGATGAACAATGCGACCCAAATGGGGGATGTTAAAACCCTCTAGGCCCCGTGCCGAAATTGGGTAGCTGTTCTGAGGTCCTTGTTGGTGTTGCTTCCCAAGTTCCATTGATCGCCATTTGGCTCAAGACACAATTGAGGTTCAAGATCTGATGTGTGACTGCATACATACGTGATCATTGAGAGCGAAAACACTTCGCTTGCGCTGCATTTGCGGACCACTGTTGTAACTATCATTCCTTCTCCCTTACAACGTTTACACGGGTTCGGCTATAACGGCATCGTCCGTATACACCTTTCTACGTGGTTGGTATTACAGCTTGAGGGTTCGGTGCATAGCGTCCCACGGGACGTCACCTTGCCGTCTCTTGACATCGTTGTTGTCGTTGTCGTCGTCGTCGTTGTCGTTGTCGTTGTCGTTGTCGTTGTTGTTGTTGTTGTTGTTGTCGTTGTCGT
>CAUJNA010001420.1:47500-81264 GCA_963377175.1 Effrenium voratum
ACGAGTTCCGAAAGCACACGGCCAACGCATGAGGGTCAAAGCAATTTGCGGCCGAGGGGGGGCCGGCGTCCTGCCTCCAGGAAGGCGGCGCATGTGTTGAGAAAGGCTTAAAATCAGCGTCACGGAGGCTGAGCCGTGTTGTTCTTTGGAAGTTGCAGTTGTTTTGCTTTTTGCCTGCATGAAATCGATGTGTGACTCGCAAAGAAGGAAGATATATGACCGCGGCTCGTATATGATGATATATATATATATATAAAAGAACATGTGGGTTTGTGGGGCGTGTCCCTTGCATGTCTTGGCCACCCCCCGCAAAAGCGACTTGGTGCCAGATTTGACCACAGGGTATGGCGAACAGTGACCAAAGAGGGCAGGTAATGTGACTTCCCATGAGGTAGACAAGGCAATCTCCCGCAAAATCTGGTTGACCGATTTGTTGTGTTTGTTTGGCTCCCAGAACATGAGTGGGGGTGAAGGTAAGGCAGGTGCTCCCCTTTTCCGGGAGTTGCCCTGGTCATACAGTACAAGCCTGCCTTGACATAGGAGATGACTATACTATACATATCTAGTTGGACCCCTGCGACAGATTGGTGTACTAAACAATGCCGTTCCAACCTGGGCGCTGTTTGTCAAAACAGCCCAAGGAGCACGTGCATCATGCCGTCCTGGCCTACCAGAGCGATGCGGGCTTGCTGAGTTGCCTGGCACAAAGGGGAAGGCAGCTTCCTGAAGCGAACGGTTGCACCTGTTGTGGAGATATTGGATGGTTTGCTTGTCCTGGAAACTCAAAACAAAACATGGAAACTCAAGACAACATCCTTCTTCATGAACGAGCGGACGCTGTCGTGGTTCCAGATGGAAGTTCGGGGAAGACACATTACATCTAGGACAGAGATGTCCCCCTCGCTTGGCAACCTGCCCACGTTCGATGTTTGCTTGCTTTGGCTGGCCAAACGGCGTGAGATGTACAAGGGGAATCGCCGCTTTCCGGACCTCAAACCCAAGCGGTATTTTGGTAGGCGACCTCTTGGGGACTTGCTGCTTGGGTATGAGGTGCCCATGGCCTGACATCTTGGAGCATCACGATTGCTCTGTCTCAAGTTTCAAGAGTAGACAACTTGATCATGCAAGCAGGGCGGTCTGCTCACTTTGATATGCTTCGCCTAAAAGTGAGTCCGGCTTTCTCTTGAAGAAAAGTCACAGTTGTCCCAAATGCGTGGCAAAAGGATCAGTTTGTTGCTCAGCAGGCTTTCAAGGACATTTTGACAGGCAACAGATAGTATTGTCAGCCTCGCAGGACCTCGGCCTTGGCCCAAGTCTGAGCATCATAAGAGGTCCCCCCTTCTGAATTGTTGGCACGCACGAGTGCGCTGCTGCGTGTGACAACAGCGAAAGGAGAAGTCCAGAACTGTTGACACACGGCCAAGAACCAGCCGTTTGAATGTGGCCTTCAGGCACAGCACGTGTGGAGATGCCCTGGCGCTCCTTCTGGGAAGCAAGGCCAATGATGGCGTCCCTGGATCACGCTTCTCGGCTGGGGGTGAGCTTTGGATGAGCTCTCAGCCACCGAACAGGTTGGATTTTGTGAATTCGCACCTGACCATACTCGGAACCGTTTTGTTCGCCTTCCCTTGCGACAAGTAGTGCAGGGTACAAGTTGTGCTGGTGCTGCGCTCGAATGCTTGTTGGCAGCACCTGTCCTACAAGAAATGTTGACTGGCCCAACTGTGTTCTTGATGCACACTTGTTAGCCCACTTAACTCATCCGGACCTTGCATAACACACCAGCGCAGTCATACCTGAGAATCTCCATTTGTACTGAAATGTGACTTTGTGTGTGTGCGCGTGTGTTTCAAAACACAAGGTTCCCTCCGACTGGTTGGTTTCATGTCCGCTCCCAGTACTGTATTGCTTCATTCGTGCGCCTTGGCGTCTGCGCATCACAAGACCGCGTTTGCCAAAATTTGTCACAGCACCACAGCTGCAGCCTTCACCTTAGCTGACCTATGAGTGTGGGGTCCGGAAGAAATCGCTTGCAAGGCCATGTGGTTTCATCATCCCTTCCCTCGGTGGCGAGCGGACGAATGGCTGCTTTATGAGCCTCGGCAAGGGCTTTGTGTTTCCGGCATTTGGCCTCAGGCTTGAATTTGGTACCTCACGGTCGAAGGATTACATGGCATAGTTGTCCCCTACCATCACGGGGCATCGGGGTTCTAAAGGAGGCTCTATCACCAATAAGAACCTGGAATGAATAAGAAAGGATAAGACCTCAAGTAGTTCTAAAATAAGATCTGAGAAAGGCCATGGACAATAGATCCCTTAAAGATAAATGCCTTGCGCCGCATGGTGCTAAGGCGCCAAATTTGTTTCAGCTTAGACATGCGGGGGCAGGGTGTCAACTACTACTTGCATTGGTCCAAACCAAAGGAGGAAGGCACCAGAAGAAACCTGTTCATGCTTTTCCCCTGCTTTGCAACCTTTCTCTTTCTTGCCTGATTGAACATCCAGCCAACCTTTTGGGTGCAGGCGGTTCTCTTGGCAAGCACCGTAGATACCAAAGACTGCAAGGCCTCTGAAGATAGGGGTGGTTTGTTTTTTTGAGGGTGTGAAAGGGAAGCTTCAAAAAAAGGCCCCCATCTTGGGGGTTCATCCCCATGTTGAGACACACCTCATGTTTTCCACGGGGGTCAGTGCACATTACGCTGAGGTCATGTACTCCCCACGGCTCACCGGTGCACGGGGGCTTTCCCATGGCCACATCTTTACCCGCGATGGGTGGCTGGCAGCAAGGTTGCAAGCGACTCACCCGTTGCCTTGTGAGGAAATCCGCAGCTGTGGATGAAATCCGTTCGCACCACCGAAAACATGGTTGAAACCGTTGTTTGTTGGTACATACAGGAGGATCATGAGAAACCAGGGCTTCTGAACGGTGGTGCGAACGGATTTCGTCCACAGGATCACTATGGGGGAGAATAAAGCTACACATGCACTAGTCAGCGCTGTAAAAGGTTCCTAGCTTGAGGATTCCATTTCAGTTGCCCAGCGTTAAACTGGAATTTCGGGTCAGGAATTTCGCCGGCCCGACTGGCCGTCAAGCAGACTCGTCAATTGGGCTGCGGCTTGAAAGGCGCCCATTGGCACCAATCAGTATATCAGGAAGCATATGTACACATATATATATATATATATGGTCACCCCCCCCCCCATACCTTTGCCCTCTTCTAGTTAAAGGTGTCAACTCTACTCTGTGTGCCTCTTTCTTGCAGATGCCTGAAAACACTGTAAAATACAGTGTTTTTGTTGTTGGTTTTTTTTACCTTCTATGTGACAGCAAATGTCTGATTATTTGAGGCTTGAAAGGCAGCAAAGCGAAAACGGATTCCGTTTTCAGATTCGAGCCTGGCTTTGATTGAATCACTGGTTTTTACAGTGGTTTTGAGTACACCAGGGAAAAACATTGAAAAAAAGATGTTTTTGGCAGCTTTGAGCTCTGCAACCTGCACAGACCCAAAAGCACAACATCTCCTGAAAATGAAAGCTCTGAGACCTGCACATGCCAAACACATCTCCAGACCAAGTTTGGGAGTCTGGGGATATGTGCCCTTTATTTGTTTAGCCACATTTAAGCTAAAGCATATTTGGGAATGAGTTACTATTAAAATTTGATTGCAAAGGCCAAGTGATTTCTTTCCAGAATAAGCTATATTCCAATTCAAGCTGTATTTGGGGATGGATTCTTGATTAAATTATTATGTTCAAAAGCTAATTGATTTCTGTCTGCATTAAAGTATATTTGGATTCTACTGCAATCATATTTTCCTTATTTGGAAAGGTATTCCTGTTCAAATTCTGATCTAATATAGACATTATGGTGAATTATGAATGGTGGTGAATTATGTGCTTACTAAATTCTATTCAATATGCAAATTCAATTCGGATCAAAATCGTATTTGGAAAGGAATGTGTACTTGGATATGTTGGACTCCAGGCTCCAAATTATGAGGCTTGGAGAATCCAACATTAGACATCTCAAGGATTCTGATCTCCAGATTCTAGGTGTCAGGTGTTTCAAATTGGACATTTCAAGGGATTAGAGATCCAACAAATGCTGTAAAACACAGTGTTTTGCAGCAGTTGCTCAGATTGTGTTCCCTTGGACCGAAGATTGTTTTCCCCAAACAACAGTTTTCCCTTCAACATTCCAATTCAATTCGCAGTATATTTGGAAAGGAATCTATATTTAAAAATGTTGGAGTACTCCAGGCTCCAAATTATGAGGCTTGGAGAATCCAACATTAGACATCTCAATGATTCTGATCTCCAGATTCTAGGTTTCAGGTGCTTCACCATGGACATTTCAAGGGATTGCAGGTCCAACAAAAAACTGTAAAACAAAGTGTTTTGAAGAAATTGCTCAGATTGTGTTCCCTTGGGCCGAAGATTGTTCATTTCCCAAACAACATTTTGCCCCCTTCAACATTCCAATTCAATTCGCGTTGGAGTACTCCAGGCTCCAAATTATGAGGCTTGGAGAATCCAACATTAGACATCTCAAGGATTCTGATCTCCAGATTCTAGGTTTCAGGTGTTTCAAATTGGACATTTGAAGGGATTAGAGATCCAACAAAATGCTGTAAAACAGAGTGTTTTGCAGCAGTTGCTCAGATTGTGTTCCCTTGGGCCGAATGGACAGCCTTTGATATAACAATGCAGCAGTGATGACACACCCACACACAATCATCAACCTTTTAGGACCACATGCCCAAACCACATCAAACAAGGCCTCAAATGAGTGTCCTTTTTTTTCCCAAACAACAGTCTCCACTTGCTACGCAATAAGCCTACAGAAGGTTTATAAACTTTCAGGAAAGTTTATAAACCTTATTGAGTGTTTGACGAGTTTCCCGCGTCAAGGCAACAACACCCTACGAAGTGTTCATGGTATCGTTGAAGGATGGGGGGGGGGGGGTTGGGGGGGGAGGGGGGGGGGGGGGTGGGGGTGGGGGGGGGGGGGGGGGGGGGGGGGGGGGGCAGGGGAGGGGGGTGAAGCCAACTTTAAAGGGGGGGGGGGGCACCCCCCAAAAAATGGTAAAAGTAGGGGGCCTGGGGGGTGGCCTGTTGATGGTTGCCTGTTCTGGTTTTTATGTTCATCTCAAATCTGTGTTCCCCCTTATTCGTTTTTAAAAGAGGGTTTTTAGGGAGCTTATTTATCGTTTTCGTTAAGGTAATCATTTTGGTAATTGCCCCCCTTGTTCATTGTTGGGCTGGGGGCAAACATTTTTTTCATTTGAAAGAGTTAACCCTTTTAGTAGTTATCAAGTTCTGGGGTGTTGGTGGTGTATTTGTTTTGTTAGTGTTTTTCTCACTAATTTTCATTTATAGGTTAAAAGTTCAGTATAATTATAACATATAAGATTTTACATGTTATTATTATATTATGATTATAATTTCAGTTCAGGATAATAATCTAATTGGTTTGTCTTACTTCTTTCATACATCATTTTAAAAATAATATTAACATCTCTCACTGTATTCTGAACATTAAACTTTTTACTTTCAATAAATAATTTGATATTTTCTTTAACATCTTCTCCTTTCTCTTGACTATAACCCAACATCCATAATATATCGTAAATCGTGTCATATTTTTTCTTACTGATTTTAAGAAACTGTTTAACATAATCATAAGGTGGTATTTTATTTACAGTTAGAAATATTAAAATATCATCTTCTACATTTCTATTATGTATTCTTTTTATTCCCAACAGACATTTGATTAAAAATTGATTATCTCTCCAAGTTTTACAATTTTTACATATGTCTTCTTCACCATCCATTGAATAATTAATAATATTATTCACTATTTCATTAGGTAAACTCAATTTATACAATTCCATATTTTCTTTTTTGAAGTGACAACAATCATAGCATTTTTTATCGATATAATTATTGATTCCATCACCGTTCATTTTCCTTTTAATATATAAGGTAATATTTCTTTAAGTAGTTTTGGCTAGGGGTTATGGTTTAGTTATGAATTACACAGGTTCATCAACCATTAGTTTAAACCTTATGTTTTGTACTCCTTCAAAATTCATTCTACTTCTTGCATCTTCCATACGACTGTCTATTGTTTGATGCGCCACTCTCATTACATCAGCTATATTATCTATGGTTATATTATCTACAACATCATCACTACGAAAATAAAAACTAAAAGTACTAAACTCATCGTCTTCATAATAATTGAAATGATGAAACCTTACAAACATATTTACCTCAACTATTATAACTTCTCCATAACTGTTATCGGTTTCAATGCCATCTAACAAACAATCTAAGTTTTCATTTTCATTAAAAACTATATCTTCAATGCTTTTAATGCTTAAAGGTTTATTTCTTGAAATGTAATACTCAATTACGTGTCTCTTTATATCATCACCACCTACAACAGTTCGACGCTTTGTCTTTCTTTTTGTTTCTGTTCTGTTTATTTTATATTGTTGTATTCTCTTTAATGTCTTAATATGATTATGTTTTATTTTCAAATACTCAGGTTCCCCTAATTTATATGAAATGATACCTTTTAATACATCAACAGGTAAGCTAGCACAATTCTCAACCATAAAATTATTCTCTGACATTTTACCCTTACTCATTTTTCTCTTAATATATAAGGTTTTTTCTCTTTAAGTAGTTTTGGCTAGGGGTTGCTGGTCGGCTGGTCTGGGTGTCAGGTTTAATTTAAATGTCTTAACCTTCTTGTTAGATTATAAAACAATGTTTAATCATATTATAAGATAATAATATTAATAAACAAAAGTTAATTTGACCCGTATTCAATCTCACCAGCGATACAACCACTATAACAACTCATACTATACTCACAACAATAATGCTCGTATCCTTTTATTAATTGGTCTGTGTAAATTTCAATTAAGTCGCTTAATATGTTTCTCATATAATAATTGTTATTTCTATATGACCACCAATTGTTTAGGTTAGGAAAGAACAAATCACTATTTTTGATAAACTTTAATTCTTCAATTTTAAGACAATTTTTTAAAAGTACAGTAACTTCTTCTTGATTATTCTTACAATATGATTTTAATCCTTGATAATACATTTTTCTTGTTTTAAATCTTTCTTTAACCTCTTGTTTATTAAATATTCTGTCAATTCTTTTTCTGTATTGTTTGTTAACAAAAGGGATTACTGTTAGACAAGTAATATCGTTATTTAGCATTTGTTCAATAATCTTTAACTGAAGCTCTGCTTTTTCCAGACCTTCTTCAGGAATGTCTTTATTTCTCATAAAATGTTCTTCTTCATCTCTCAAATACCAACAATCAAAACATGTTGGTTTAATATAACCACCTATAAGATTACAAACATTAACAGGTAAAATATTAGCTAGTGCCACGACAGACTTACATTTTTTATTTTTACATGGACAATTATCATAATTAAACAGTGTCATTTTTTTCTTACTATATTATATCCATTTTTCTTTAAGTAGTTTGTATTTTATGTTAAGGGGTGGGGCTTTATATTGAAAAAATATTTTCTAACAATTTAATATAATGGCGAGATTAACAAAAGACCAAATAATCAGCAACATCTATTACGACTTAGACGAGGGTTTCGGAAGCACACAAGCGACACACAAGAAGGCAAAGGAAGAAGACCCAACAATAACAATAGACGATGTAAAGTCTTTCTTAAAGAAACAACCAAATAAACAAATCAAAAATTATAGAGGTACTAATTCCTATACCGCTCCATTCGCACGATATGAATATCAAATAGACATAATGCATATGTCACCTTTAGCAAAAGACAAGAACGTTCCACAGTATGCTTTAGTCGTGATTGACATCTTCAGTAAATTAGCAGATGTAATACCGATGGAGGAAAGAGACGGAGAGCACGTTTTGAAGGCGTTGAGAGCAAGCTTTAAAAAGATGGGTTATCCGATGTCCGTGTATTCTGATGACGACGGAGCGTTTGCAACTAAAAATCAAGTTCAGGATTTCTTCAACAGTGAAGGAATAAACCACATCGTCACGAAGACCCACGCAAATGTGGCCGAGCGTTTTATTAGAACGATGAAAAACAAAATTCACGATAGAGTTAGGTTTAACAACATGAAATGGACCGACGCCCTAACGCCGGCATTGAAACAGTATAACAGCACATCTCACTCATCAACAAGGATGACACCGTCTGAAGCACACAAGGACGACAATGAAATAAATGTAAAGGTCAATCTTAAACTACGAGAAAAAAACAAAAGAAAGTATCCCAGAATAGTGGAGAACGACAAGGTAAAAGTGTTTCAAAAGAAAAGGGGTAATTACACCGACAGAAAGGAGTATAACTCTAAATGGTCTAATAAAATATTCAATATCGATAAAATTGAATATGATATTATGGGTAATAAAACTTACAAAGTAGCAGGAATAAACAAACCGCTTTTGAGACACGAAATTTTGTTAGTTAATGATTAAACATAAAGTTTCAGTTCCTTGTCATATTCTATTTTGTCATAATCCATTGTTGATTGCTTCGGTTCTGTAATTTCTTTGTTATTAAGTTCGTTTAAATAATTTTGGTGTTTCAAAGTTTTTTCGTGTCTTGCTTTTGCCCTCCAAGACACACAACAATTACAAATCAAACATGTATGTGTGCGGTCTTTTATTTTCTCAATATATCGTTATATTATGAATAAACCCCTGTATCTTCATCATAGTCAATTTGATAAAATGCCATAGTGGAGGACTTCGGCTCTTTTATCTCTTTGTTGTTGAGTTTGTTTAAATACACTTGTTTCTTATTTTTAAATTCGCCACTGGTTCTATCTACTTCTTTACTTTGATAACTGTTTGTGAATGGTTTCTTCTTTTCCATTTCTTGTAAGATTTCCAAAATATTATTATTCTGTTCTAAAACCTTTTTTAGTTGTTTAACAATCTTATCTAATCCTTCAGCCATGTAAAATATATACTAAATTATAAAACTAAACTTTTAAAACTAAATGTTGCAATTATGTTAAATCTACTCTTTAAATACTAATTTTTCATTATTTGTTTAACAGTTTCCTGAGTTTCCTTGTCACCATTATCTGACGGAGTAACCCCCCTCCCAAATCGTATAGCTATATTATGAACATCTGTTTCTAAGTTTATACTGTCTTTAGTTTTATCAATATTCATTTTCTTATCATTTCTACTTATTTTGAAACTTGTTGGAATACACGAACATTTACAGTTTCCTTTCTTTTGTATTTCTAATTCATTTTTCATTTCTAAGATTTTTTTACACATTGGACAAGCAAACTCAATAACTGATGTTTCTTTAACAATTTCTTCTTTTTCTTCATCGGTTGAAGAAACAACTGATTCTGTCTTATTCTTTTTCTTTCTCCCCATCTATATTAATATTTATATTTTTAATATATTGTATCACAAACTTAATTAATTCTAAAACAAAATAGCATACTTTTTTAAATCTATTATCAGTTAGTATTACTTGTTCTATATTTTCTACTTTATCTATTATATCAATATAATCCGAATAACTTCTATTCATATAAAATAATAAATATAAAATATTTTCTAAATAACTTTAATATTATTTTATTATGTCTGATGTTCCAATAATAAAACCAATAAATATAACTGATTACGATTTCAAACAATCTAAATATGAACATGTGCCAAAACTACCTTTTCGCTCAATTGTTGTTGCTTCATCAACGGGTGGCAAAACAGTTTTAATTCAAAACCTTATCCTAAATGTTTATAGGGACTGCTTCGCCCGTATATTCATTTTTAGCCCGTCGGTTCATAATGACCCTACCTTCGTTGAAGTCAAGAAATATCAAAAAGATAATATGAAGGTTGATGACGAAAAAGAAAAGTTATATTATGACACCTACCAACCTGAAGAACTGGAAGAAATAATTAACACACAAAGAAAGATAATTCATTATATGAAAGAACAGAAGATGAAGAAACTACATTCAATTTTAATCATTGTTGATGATTTTGCAGACGACCCTAAATTTGTTAGATACAGCAAGTTATTACATGGACTGGCAACGAGAGGCAGACACGACGCCATTAGTTTTTGCTTAAGTGTTCAAAAATATCGTGTCCTTGCTCCAATCATTAGGTTGAATTCTAGTTCGTTGTATATCTTCAAGTTAAAGAATGTATCAGAGTTAATGTCATTCATTGAGGAAAACTCCGCCATCGTTGATAAAGAGCAACTGTTAAATATGTATCATAAAGCGGTAGATGATAAGCCCTACTCCTTCTTTTATGTTAATATGAATTCCAAAGATGTTAATAATATGTTTTATGTTAGATTTGAAAAAGCATTTAAAATAAAATAAAGATTTAAATATATTATGATATTTTATGATTTACCATTAGACATTAAAAACCTTGTATTATCTTATAATTTAGGTGATGTTAGATTATTAAAAATAAAAAATAATAATATTATTAAAAATTATATTAATAAATTTAAACCAGTGTATAAGTCTTACAAATTAAAGAATTCACAGTATTTTGAAATTGATAATATCATTATGAAAAATATTATCAAAAACGGCATATCATATATTTTTAACTTAAGTGAGTTAGATAAATTACATCAAAAACATAAACCATTAAAATTATTAATTGAATATGATATATTTGTTACATCTACCTCATTTACTTTTTTTAATCATCTTCGTAATCGTACTTTAACATCAAATAATTTATTTGATATTTATTATTTTCTTAATAAAGACCTTTATAAAACTAATTTAGTGTATAGGGACAATGTGGCTAATTTTATTTCATTACAAGTGAAAAAAATAACTATTAAAGTCATCAATTAAGAAAGACAAAGTTTTATTAGTAAATTTTATTCATATTTTTTTAATTAATAATGTTAATGAATCATATTAATATTATTAATTTAAATCAATGAAGCGTTGCATAAATTCAACGCAGGTAATTTATATAATAGTTTGTCCGATTTTTGATTTTCTAACTTTTCTATTCTCGTTACACATTCTTGAATAGATTTTATTATTAAAGTATCCGCTCTCGTTTTTTCATCTACTCTTAAATTCTTAATGTCTTCCATACTGTTATTTTCTTCGTTTTTGCTTTGACCAATACCCATTATATATTATTATTTAGATTTTTCTTTTTTCAATTCCTTAACTTCTTTTTCAAGTTTATCTATTTTATCATTTAATTCTAATACTGCTTTATGAACCAACACGGGTAAAACTAAATAATTCAATCCTAAATACTCTTTATCTTTACATACAATATTTTCAAACTCTTTAGGAATTGCTTTTAATACTTCATCTGCGATATATCCTATATGAGTTTTACCCCCATCATTTCTATCGTGTCTCTTAAACTTCTTTGGCTTAAATTTCTTAATAATATTCATACAGTTAGATTTGACATTGTCTATGTCATATTTCAACCGCGAATCAGATGAATCAACAAACGTTCCGTTAATGGTTACTGTCGTTGCTGTTAAGTCTATATTAGTTCCTGTTGATGGTTCAAGTGTATTACATAACAATTTCTTCGTTCCTGCAACTGTTACATTTTCATTGAATGTTGATGAGGCATTATTTGTAAAACTTCCAGTATTTACTGTTGTTCCAAATGTCTTATCAATAGATAATAAAACTGAAGGTGTAGTTGAACTATCTGAAACTCTAAAAGCTGTATTTGACGTTCTGAATATTACATCAATTGTGGATAAATTAGTTCCATCATAATAAGTTGATATTTCACTTGTTCCCATTAAAATATCTGTTCCTGTTGTCATTGAAATATTATCCAAAAATGAAACCGTTGTTAAATCAAATGATTGAATGGTATTAGTTGCTAAATATGCATTTTGAACTGCTAAGTTAGTATCAACGGTTATTAATGTTCCTCCGTTAGGTGCTAAATGATTGCTTCTTAATGCTCCATTAGCTTTAACATAAACATCATCAGCAAATAAATTACCCATAAAATCAGCAGTAGCAGTATTAAAAGTCCATCCGCTAGTAATATTAACTGCTCCGACTATGTTAGACTGAACAGCGGGGTCTCCGCAAATAAATCTAATTGAAGAATTAACATCACTATTCCTCATATCAAAAGATGAAAAAGCACTAACATATCTATATAATTCACAGTTTGTATCAATTGTTAATTTACCATCAGTATCAATATTAACATTATCACAATTAACAGAAGCATTTGTGTAAATGTTACCTAGTACATCTATAGGTTTACTAAAAATTGTTTTATTCACTAATCCATCACACATCATATATTGATTAGAAGCGTTTGTAACATCACCAACACTAATGGCTACAAAATCATCATGAGACATATATAAACCTTCTATTGTATTGGGCATATATCTTCGTATTGAACCATTATTATTAAAATTCAAATATGAACCATTGTTAAGATTTACTGCCTTGTCAGTTCCTATAAAATCAACTGCATCAGTAAATCTCGATTTTCCGGCACAGTTTAAAACATAACCATTAACACCGACAGCACCTAAACCGAATCTATCCTTAACCCAAACACGTCCAACATTAGCATCTCCTATTTGAGTTTCCCATTGACCTCCTGCGCTACTCATCCACATTCTACCATCTCTATTAATATTAAATTCACGATTAAACATTTGAAAAGTCATTTGCAATCCTAAATTAGGCGAAGGTGTAGTACTAAACTTATTACATATTATAGAACCAGTAGTCAGCATATTTAAATTACTGTGTAAAGTTGTATTATCACTAAAATTAATAGCACCTGCTACTGATTGAGCGTTAGTATCTATTTTATCCAACTTTTGACCTAATGATGTATCCTGTGAATTATTAGTAGTAATTATTGAATTAATTGTATTTGTATTTCCTGTTATTAGTCCATTTAATCCATCTGATTGTAAAACATATCTAGCATCAGAACCTGCTATATTTAAAATAGACGAACAAGAAAATAAACCAGATACTTGTAAATTACTTAATATTGTGGTATTATGATTTAATAATATTTTATCATTTTGAAAAGTTGAAGAATTATTAATTTGAACATCTCCAAATACTCTTTGATTCAAAAACATAGTTGCTCCACTTAAATTTCCATAAACATAACTATCAATATAATTATTGTATAATTCATGATAATAATTATAATTTCCAAATTCTGCTATTTTGAAAGTTGAATTAGTTGTTATATTATGTATTAATGTATTATTTAATATTGATGTATTTAATTTTTCTGATAATAAATTATTAGTCGTTATTTTATTATAATAATCTGCTTCATTAAGTGAACCTCCATTCTGTAAATCTGATATGGCTGAAATATGAGAATTTACTGTACTATTTAATCCTGTTATTAAATTAGTATTTGAAGAAATATTATTAAAATTAGTTGTCATAGTAGAATTTAAATTATTTATTAAATTTGTATTTGATGAAATATTATTAAAATTAGATGTTATAGTAGAATTCAAATTATTTATTAAATGTGTATTAGATGAAATATTATTAATATTTGTATTAATTAAGTTAGAATTAGAACTAATATTATTAAAATTAGTTGTCATAGTAGAATTTAAATTACTTATTAAATTTGTATTTGATGAAATATTATTAAAATTTGTATTTGAAGTTATTGTCAGATTACCTATTAAAAATGTATTTGAACTAATATTATTTGATAATACATTAACTTCTGTTTTGTTATATGATTGAGTTATATCATAAAAATTAGCGTCAATCTGTGCTTTTGTGTAAGTATCTACTTGGTCTGCTTTATTGTTGAGTAAATCAATTATATCTGATTGATTAGCGTATATGTTTCTAATGTTTGTTACCCCGCTTGTAGAATTGATTTCGCTAATTGTGTGCGCTACAACATTCTCAAAGTTTGTTAAATTTATTGAAGGCATTATATATTAATAGTAGAAAATGATAATATTTATTTATTTTTAATATTATCATTTTTACTTATTTTTAATCGAGTATCTGCACTCCGGCATCGCGTATGGATAATATTTGTTCACTCACTAACGTTATATATATTGTGTCTGGCATATTTGCTGTTACCATATTTCCAACAGGTTTCACACGAATTAAAAGCTGTTGCCCTGCTTTCGTGTTGATTCCAGTATATGAACTATCGGGAACCTTTTCGAAATCCATAGCAAAGATAAACTTATCAACACGATAAGCAGAATATTCAATCGATAAATGATGTTGATGGAACAATGGTAAATTTAATGCTTTTCGTAAATAATAGAATGCTTGTGTTAATGAACGGCATGGATACTCAGGATATAGTTTTGAACCTAATTGAAGTTGAAATTCTAAATCAAGGTCGGAATTGTAGTATCCACTTTCCTGATAATTCAAATAATACATAGGATGATAGAAATTGTTGTATTCTTTCATAACGTGAGTATCGCCTACTGCGCTTTTAGTGAAAGAGATGAACGCGGCAGCGAGTTTTGACACTGAACGAACAACAGTAGTGTTAATTGACGACGAACCATCGGGAACTTGATTAGATTGACAAATATAAGTATTATAAGTAATAGGTAATTCTTTCCCATCAAGTAGGTGTGCAACATATTTATTATGAAGGTCGTTGTCCAAGCTTACCAAATCAGTTTGAAGGAATGCGTTACTAATTGAGAACTGCTCATTTGTATGAAGGCTTGTGTCTGTGTTGCCACTCGCTGGAAACCTCGACCCACCCGCTGTAACAACACAATCGGTAAAATTTGAAACTAATTCAAGTTCTAAAACAAGAGGACACGCTTTTAACGGGATATACTTAAATTGATTGAATAAACCAAGCATCGGTTTAAATCCTACAACCATTTTTCTGTTAAAGCCTGGAATTGTGTAAGCGTCATATGCAGGACCAATATGACCCGATGCAGGAACTGCACGACGTGTGTTTAAATCATCATCATATCTATAACCAAAACTCTGGGCGTCTTCATTGTCTCTTGCTCCTTTTGACATCAAGCAACTCATCATGTGATGATTTCGGTTGTAATAATCAATGTCTTCAACAAGTTGATTACCAGCAATTAGTCTTGCTCTTCTAAAAAAGGAATAAGCAGGAGACAGAGGACGTAAGCGTTTATTGTCTGACGGGTCAGTGTTTTCAACGGTGAAATAAACCATTACACTCTGCGGGTCAAGCCAAGTATTATCTTCAGCATTTAAAGCTATTTTCAACACACGTTGACCAGATGAAGGGGTGTAGATATTACTTCCAGAAGGGAAAAACGAGACTGAACGACGGTCGTTGATATAACTAGCACCTTTATTTAACTTGAATGAGAGGTTGTCAATTAGAATATCTTCAGCACTAAAAGTTTCCATTGCTATATATAATTTAATTTAGAAATAATTTAAACTAAACTAAATTAAATAATTTAGTGTAATCCTTTTGATTAGAATTATTATTATTTTTAAATATTTTCATTTTCTTTTTCTTAATCTTATCTTCAACTGGATTATTCCCTTTTTCTTTCTCCATTACTAATTCTCTAATTTCTTCATATGTACTTTTCTTATACTTTTTATTTTCATTCTTAATCATATCATCCGTTGTTTCATTGTCATATTTCTTATGTTGTATCATTAATATAATTTAGATTATTTATAATATCTCCTTTACCGGTTCATTGCTTCTTGAAACATCTTTACCTTGGTCTCCGTATCCAGTTATGTAATCGTGGTTAGTATATGGGTTTAATGAACCAGTATAAACAGTTATAGCACCACGGTCAGCAATACTGACAGGGTCTAAGATACTTCTAAAATTAATGTAATCATCGGTAATTTTAGACCTTCGTGATATAAACGGCGCTCCATAAGTGGTTAAGTTAATTCTCTTTCAGGATAATCTTTTGTTATCTGTGCCCCTACACTTGAACCGAGACTATGTGTTATAAGATGTTTAACTTCATTGTTTTCATCCAATGCTGTTGATGTGTCTTTATATCGTTGTGAATATTTAGTCATTTTAAAGGGAAGTCCTACATCTGCCAGAATGTCATTAATAGCACCTCCAAAAGTTCCTTTTCCAAATGTTCCGCTTACATACATTTTATCACCATCAATATAAAAACCTTTACCATTTCCATAGGCTCTACTCAATCCTTGTGCATCAGTTAAATTAGAATTAGGATTATAACTATTTAATATTTTGTCAGTTTGTTTCATAACATTAGTTATTTTAGTTGTTTTCTTATAAGGTTGATAATGTTTAATTTTCCCATGCTTCATTTCATAAATTAACTTTTTATTATTAATCATATAATTAAAGTTATAAATTAATTTCTAAATTAATTAATAATGCTCACATATAAGAAGGTCTATATTGACAGCGCTCATAGAATTAGCGGTACATCATCAAATTTCAAAGTTGAATTGCCGGAAACATTACAAACAGACAACGGAGTTCATTGCTACATTCACGAAGTAACATTACCTAACTCGTGGTATTCAATTCAGTCAGGATTAAATAATATATTATACTTTTATTCTTCTCCACTAGTTCCAGATGAAGATAACACAAATGTCCATTATTTAGCGTTACAATTGGACGAAGGAGTATATACTGGCACAGAACTAGCGACAGAATTAAAGTCAAAAATAAATGGTGTTGTAGATAATACTAATTTCTCAAATACTTATGAAGTTACTTACAGTGTGAAAACTAATAAAATAACAATTTATTCAAACTATGCCGATAGAAAGTTCGCTGTGTTAACTGATGAACAAATGAAACTAACATATGCAGATTATATATGGAATGGAACTTTTGATGCTAATAACTTACAATCTGCTAATGAAGTTTTAGGAAATTATCAAATGGTAGTTTATCAATATAATAATCCTTATGTTTCTGGTTTCGTTAATCTTCAACCCATTAGAAATATTTATATTCATTCTTCTCAATTGTCTAATTATAATCAAGTAAATTTAAGAACCGGCGATAGCACAGTTGTTAAGAAAGTACCAGTCACAGCACCACACGCGGGAATTGTCTTTGATTCGGAATTAAACCCTCTTGATTACTTGGATGTATCAAATAGAAGCTTTAAACAATTAGATTTTTGGATTAGTAATTCATTAGGAAATGAAATTAATTTAAATGGGGTAAATGTATCCCTGTCATTATTATTTGTAAAAAGCGATATTATTTAAATAATATATAGATTTTCCATATGGAAAATCTATATATATTATATGTCAAGTATTGAGGTAGTAGATGTTAATAATGAAACTAAAACAGAAGAAGCACCTGTTAATAATGAAGTCGTTGAACAAAATGAAACAGTTAATGAAGAACCAACGCCAGAAGAAGTTAAACCAGAAGAAGTCATTCCTGAACCAAAAGCGAAAGCAAAAGCATTACCAAGAACTAAAAAAGAAGTTGAATTAGTAGAATGTGAACAATGCTCTAAAAAGATGACATTGAAAAGTTTGAGACACTCACATCCCAAAAATTGTAAGGGAGCACCTACTGAGTTATTACCAGTCAATCCACAAAAGAATATTAGAAAGATAAAACCAGAAGTAAAAGAAGAAATTAAGAATGAGATTAAACAAGAAGTGATTAAAGAAACTATTAAGAAACCCACGGCAACAGAACTATTAAACCAACATTATGAAGAACTTAAACAGAAGAAAAAACAAGATAAACAAGAAAAAATAAACAAATTATCTTCATCAATGTTTTAAATAATAATCTAATTATAATATATATTAATCATGCTTATGAGAAGTCATAGAAATGTAGAATTTAAAAGGGCGCCACAAGTAGAACGTCATTATAATGTTTCAGATTTATGGGGAGTTGCTTCAAGAATGAATTATTTTAAGCAGTTGAAGGAAACGCTGGAAGCGAGACAATCACAGGGAGCATTAATAAAATATAGAAATGATTTAGCTGAAAGCAACAGAACCGAAAGTTACAGAAAGGAATTAGACAGAATAAGAAAAATATTAGACAACACACGGTCACCAGATGGAATACAAACAAAGGAACAACTAACTGTAAGAAAGAAGCATTTAGAAGAAATGATTAAGAATATATCTGATTAATTTATTTTTCTAAATAATTAATATACTATGATTAAATCAATTAGTAGATTGAATACAGTAGGACCGGTAAAAGTAGGGTCATTGAAATCACAATTACATTTGAGACCTTCTTATGATGAATTATTGAAAGAAACCTTAGTAGGAGATGAGAACCGTCCATCAATTGAAAATGTGATAGACAGAAAAGCGACAAGATACAGATTAAACCAATACGGTAGTCAGTTTGATAATAAGGACGTCTTAGACATTCAAAAGAAACAAGAACTAGACCGGAGAGGAGAAGTTATGAAAGGAGCAATGTCGGACGATGGTAGTGTAAGAGCTAAACTTAATGACGAATTGAAACTTGCTGACACACTGAAACAACACCAGTCTTTCATTCAAGAAGGACTAACGGAAGCACAGAAACAGAAAGAAGAACTTGCTGAAAGAATGAGACTTTGGAGACAACAACACGAAGAAATGGCAAGTGCTGTTTCGAAGAGTTCATATCCTGCCGGTGTAGAAGTTCATTCAATGGTGTCCGCTGATGAAATGCCAGAATTAGAACCATTAGAGGAAGGCGAAGAAGAAGATGAACGAGAAGACGACCCAGTTGTTGAAGTAGAATCAAAAGCAGAAGACGCTTATGGTTACAACGAGTTTAAGAAAAGAGCGTCTGAACTAACACCCGCTTATCTTGCAAGCAGACCAGAAGAGATGAAAGAAATCATGGACAAACTGAAAGGATTTAAAAAGATTAAAGACAGTGTTTATGAAGAATTCACTGAGTTATATAATGCTTTAATTAATAGCGATGGTGATTTTATCAAGAAGGAACACAGATTGAAATTAGTAAGGTTTTACAATGATAAAGTGTATTACACAGTTTTCCACCCACGACCTAAGGAAAAAGAAGATAGTCCAACCGTGATGGATGGTTCAGTTAAAGAAATACCCGCGGAAGTTTAATAAAATATATAATATTTAATATGACTGTTAAATATTATGGATTACGCCGACGCCCTACTTTTGAAGAAATGCTAAAGGAAGCGATGACGCACAGATTAAAAATTGAAATCATCCCCGAAAGACAGGTAATTGACTTGTCAATCAACAATATAGATTTTGACGATTTTGACCTTTCAAAATACGATAGGAGACTACGGTTGAATGCTAGGGTTCAAACTGATGAACAAGTTCTTCAACACGAATTGTTCCCTGATATGTTTGATGAAGTAGCGCCAACATCACAGTTATATGAAAACAACGAGGCAGACGCACAAACAACACGATATATAGCAAAAGATTTTGCTGATGAAATTTATAGTAATGCAACTTCAGGACCAAAAGATGAACCAAAAGATGAACCAAAAGATGAACCAAAAGATGAAAAGCAGGAAGATTTACAAAGTCTTCATTTAACATCATCATCGTCATCAGCATCAACCGAAAAAGATAAGAAAGAGGAAAGCCGAGAAATAAAATCGTTAAGAAACATATTTTTAGGTGGAGAAGACAAGAGCGTATTTGTACTATTCAAACGTGACAAGAAGACATCCACACCATCAGAACAATCAAGGGAACAGGAAGAAGAACATCCAAGGGCATCATTCTGGTCAAGACGACAGGTAGAAGCAAGAAGCAGAAGCCACTCACCAGAAGAAAGAGCAAGAGATAATCAAATGAACAGAAGACAATTAGAAACAAGAAGCAGGAGCAACTCACCCCAAGAAATAGCTAGAGGTAGTGAATGGACGAGGGAACAAATGGAAACAAGAAGCAGGAGTAGAAGCCCAGAAAGCACAAATACAAAAAGTAGCCGAGGCAAGAAGAAAAAATAAAAACTACTTAAAGACAAAACGCCCTAATATAGTAAAATGACAGGAATTTTTATTAACGGTAATAGTAAACAGAGAATAACGAATGACGAATTTGATATGATGGTTGAACTGATGAAAGCAGAAAACGACTTAGTCTTACAGATGATAAGCGAACAGAAACAGACTTCGAGCGATGACAGTGAGCAACCCGTGAGGTGGAGGGACGACCAGAAGAACTACCACCAGAATTACTACAACAATAACCTAAAACAGTCTTACACTTGTGAGGACTGCGGAAGGACGATATCAAGCAAATCAAATTTATCTAAACACAAGAAATCTAAAATTTGTTCGCAAGCTTCGCGACAATGCGCATTATGAAAAAATAATAATCATTCATCTTATTAAAAACACTTAATGAGATTAATGCGTTCATTCTCAACCCGAAACCCATTTTCTCCAACAGTCAACCCCAGCCCGAAAAACTACTTAAAGAGAAAATACCTTATATTATATAGAGTATAGTATTATGGTTACCATGTCAGAAAATAAAATCATAGATTTCATTTTAAACAGCCAACAAGGCGAACTAATACAAAAAGAAGGGAGGCAAACACAAAAACTCAAAATAGGTGATAAGACCTACAGATATGATAAGAACAAACCAGTTTCAAACGTATTGAACACGAAACTCAAGGAAGTGGCGAGGAGTGACGGATATAGAAAGCATGGCCTTTTAATGAAAGGTGCTAATTATCTAAAACTAACGAGAGGTAGACCCTTACAGGATTATGTCAAGCGTTTCAAGTCCAAAATCACAGACGAGCAACAAGCGTTCAAGGGATACGCCAACACCTACTCGGTAAGTGATATAAGATTAAAGGGGATGAAAGGTTTATCCTACTTAAAATACCAGAAGCAACGACTGGCCGAATTCCTGAACAGAAACCCGAACATGAAAATAATCGTGGAAACCGATTTATCATTCAAAAATCCCGCCAACGAACTTATTCAAAGGCGGTTAAGAAGCAGAAGATACAATATTCATAATCCCGACGAGTTGAACACCGTCTTAAACAACATTGGACACGACATTGAGACACAAATTGAAATAACCGAATACATTCAGTCGGGATTGGTTCTTGGTCAAGTTGAAAAGTTAGTCATCAGTTATGATAGGTACAATCCTACCCGTGGTTCATCCTTTATTCCATTGCCCGACTGGGTGGCAAACAAAAAGGCTTGTATTAACATTAAAAATGAGGACGACTTATGTTTTAAATATTCCGTTCAATGTGGATTTTATGAGTTATTCAAAAAAGACCATCCCTGCGAGATGTATCATTATAAGAAATATGTAGATGACAAATTTATCAAATGGGATAATATTGACTTTCCAGTAGGTAATGATGAGATTGAACTATTTGAAGAACAGAACAAACACATATCGGTCAATGTTTATTACATAAACCCCGATACAAATAGTAAAACTATTTTATTATACAAAAGAAGCAACAACCCACAAGCACAACACAAAATCGATTTGATTAAATTGACTGATGATGTTAAATCCCATTACGCTTATATCAAAAATTATGATAAGTTAATGAGTAGTCAGACTAACAAGATGAAGGCGAAGAAGTATCACTGTAGAACCTGCTCACATGGTTTCAAGACCGAAGAACTTTTAAAGAAACACGAAGAACAAGGATGTCTAGCAGTTGAGGGTCAAAAAATAGAAATGCCAGAAGCAGGTGAAACAATAGTATTCAAAAACCATTTCAAGAAACTTAAAGCTCCATTCGTAATCTATGCCGACTTTGAATGTTTAACTGTGCCAATTGATGTTAAAAGCAAATCGGCAAAAGCTAAAACTACATCATATCAAAATCATCGTCCGTGTGGTTTTATGATTAATGTAGTCAATGCTATAACCGGAAGTAGTGAGCCTTACTTATACAGAGGTGAAGATTGTATGGATAAGTTTGTTGAAAAAATCAATGAAGTCAGAGAAGATATTATTAGTAGGATGAAGGAAGTAAAAGAGATAATCATGACTGAAAAGGACAAGGAAGATTTTGAAAATGCTACTACTTGCTTTATCTGTGGAAATGATTTTAAACCTGAGGACAAGAAGGTTCGAGACCATTGTCACTTTACTGGAGCTTACAGAGGATGCGCCCACGATGATTGTAATCTTGGTTTTAGTATGAGATATTATAAAATCCCTGTGTTTCTTCATAACCTTAAAAACTATGATGCCCACTTAATCATCAACAAGGCTCACGAACTGAACAAGAATTCTAAAATAGAATGTATCGCTCAGAACAGCGAAAAGTTTATAACCTTTGGTTTTAAAAATCTTTGTTTCAAGGACAGTTTCAGTTTCTTATCGTCTTCGTTGGATAAGTTGGTGAAGTTGAGTAAATATGAGGATGATAAAAAGCGTGAGAACTGGAAGAACAATTTCAGATACAGCGTTAGAAACCCGTATGTTAAAACCGATGAAGATTTGGATTTATTGACTGATAAGGGTATTTATCCCTATGACTACTTTGATGATTTTGAAAGATTTAAGGAAAGGGCTTTACCACCGAAAGAAGCGTTTTACAGTAAATTGAGTGAAGAACATGTAAGCGATAAAGATTATGAAAGGGCACTGAAAGTATGGAAGCACTTCGGGATTAGAACACTCGGGCAGTATCACGACTTGTATTTAAGAACTGATGTTTTACTACTGACCGATGTATTTGAAAACTTTAGAGACTTGTGTATGGAATACTACGGTTTAGACCCCGCTCATTATTACACATTGCCAAATTTCGCATGGGACGCGATGCTTCTAAAAACTGGTGTTGAAATAGAACAATTGCATGACCAAGAAATGTTTGAGATGGTTGAAAAGGGAATGAGAGGTGGTATGTGTCAGGTAAGTCATAAATTAGCAGTGGCAAATAATAAGTATATGGGGGAAGCATATGATGAGAACAAGCCATCAAATTATATTAGTTACTTGGATGCTAATAACTTGTATGGTTTAGCAATGTCCCAGAAGTTACCGCTAAAAAATATCAAGTGGGCAAAGAAAACTCCCATTGTTGAAAAATGGAATGAAAACGATGAGTTCGGTTATATTATGGAAGTTGATTTGGAATATCCCGAAACATTGCACGACTTCCACTCTGACTATCCACTAGCGCCTGAAATAATGAATGTAAATGTGAATATGCTTTCCGATTATCAAAAGCAAGTCTACAAAATATATTATGATGGTAAAAGTCCCAAGGACGAGAAAACAAGTAAGTTAATATTAAATCTAAAGGATAAAGAAAAATATGTGGTTCATATTAAGACTTTACAGTATTATTTGAAAATGGGAATGAAAATGGGTAAAGTCCATAGGATAATAAAGTTTCAACAGAGGGCTTGGTTGAAACCGTGGATTGACTTCAACACTGGTAAAAGGAAAGAAGCCAAAAGCGATTTTGAGAAAGATTTATTCAAATTAATGAATAACGCGGTGTACGGAAAAACTATGGAAGACAAGCGAAACCATATGGATTTTGAATTAGTTGATAATGAGGTAAGATATGAAAAATGCGTTAATAATCCAACATTCAAAAACAGATTTATTATTAATGAAAACCTGGTAGGAGTTGAAAAAACTAAAGCGAAACTGAAACTGGATAAACCGATTTTCTTAGGAATGAGCATTTTAGATTTAAGCAAATTACATATGTATCAGTTTTATTATGATGTATTGAAAAAGAAGTATAATGAAAACATCAAACTGATATATACTGATACTGACAGTTATGTAATTCAAACAATGACTGATGATGTCTATAAGGATTTCAATGATATAAAGCAACACATGGATTTTAGCGACTATCCTGTTGAGCATCCATGTCATGACAAAACTAATAAAAAGGTCTTAGGAATGTTTAAGGACGAAGTGAATGGAAAAATCATTACTAAATTCATCGGATTAAAACCTAAATCTTACGCCTTCACAATTCACGGTGAGGATGATGAACATAAGAAATCAAAAGGTGTAGTGAAACACAAAGTTAAAAAAGAACTGTCGTATCAGAACTATCACGAAGCATTATTTCAAAACAAAAAGCATGAAATAACATATAATTTTATTCGTAGTCGCAACCATCAATTATTTTCAATGTCTCAAGTAAAGCAAAGTCTGAGTAATTATGAAAATAAAAGGTTTTATATTGATGCTTTCAATTCACTGCCTTATGGGCATTATTCCATAAAATAATTATCTAAATAGTTCTAATAATATGAAATTATTAGAATTATTTTCAGGCACAGGGTCGGTTGGTCGGGTTGCACGGGATTTGGGTTTTAGTGTTATTTCCCTTGATTTGAAAAATGCAAATATCAATACTGATATTTTGAGTTGGGATTATAAACAGTTTGATGTGGGTGAGTTTGATGTGATTTGGGCATCTCCTCCATGCACCGAATACAGCCGAGCGAAGACGACGGGCGTCCGAAAGATTGAGTATGCTAACAGCATCGTTTTGAAAACTCTTGAAATTATAGATTATTTCAAACCGAAATACTGGATAATAGAAAATCCCCAAACAGGATTATTGAAAGAACAACCGTTTATGAGTGGGTTGAAATACTATGATGTGGATTATTGCAAATATGGAATGAATTATAGGAAGCGAACAAGGCTTTGGACTAACATAACATCATGGAAACCTAGACCATTATGTAAAAGGGATTGTGGGAAAATTAGGAATGGGAAACATTTAGAAACTGCTCAACGATTGCCATCGGGTAAAAAATCAGATTGGGGTGAGGGATACATCAAACATAAACAAGATGAGTTGTATAAAATTCCTACTGATTTGATTAGTGATATACTTGTTAAAACCTACCCACCCGATACCTTGTAGTCGCCGAGGGAGGTGCCTTCTGACAAACAGGACTCACACGTGAGGGTTGGGGTTGTTGTTGTTGAGGTGGTGGTGTTACGGGTTGTTTTGGTTGAAGGCGTGTGAGGCATCCACAGCATCATAAAAATCCAGCATCATCAGCATCATCCAGCATCATCAGCATTGAAACAAAAGAAGGGTCGGTTGTTGCCTGATGGCTGATGCCATTTAAAAAACAAAAACTATCCATTCCATAATCAACCCTCCCTTTTCAGCAAGGAGTGGTGGGTATGCTTAACTCTCCTTGGCCCATTCGCTCCCCACTCACTCCTTGCTCGGACAGGATGGGTGACATACATGGTCACCCAGACCGAATTACAATTATGGAATGGATAGTAAAAAAGCAAATAACCGCCAATCCCCTAATCAAATGCACGACACTTTTAGTGTCGCACATCCGATTGACATTGTTGTTGTCTTATTTTTCTAGATGCACGGAGGTTCATTCCCAATTTCCCGCAGGAAAGAGAGAATGTTCCTCCTAAACAGAAATGGTGTAAAACCGTTTCCCAAATTCAAACAAAGAAAGAGAGATACCTTTCCAAAGGTCCCCACACTCCAGCAGAAAGACTTGGTTTGAAGTCCACACCAAACGTCAGGCTCTGCTGTCTGCAAGTCCTTTTATCCAAGCATCAGTCAAATCACTGGTATTTGTTGATGAGGCTGTGCGTCAAAACTTCTCAATCAACGAACGTGAGCAAATGCGGTGGGAAGGTCTGGTCTTCTCGCTTGGGATGGTCACCCAAATTAAAGTGGGAGAGGGGTTCCCTGCACCTATGGGAGAGGGGTTCCCTGCACCTATGGGAGAGGGGTTCCCTACACCTATGGGAGAGGGGTTCCCTGCACCTATGGGAGAGGGGTTCCCTGCACCTATGGGAGAGGGGTTCCCTGCACCTATGGGAGAGGTTCCCACCACATCTTCAGGAAATGAGGCATCTTGCCTGTTCCTGCTCGGAAGAGGCATTGACCTGATTGTTCAAAAGGCTCCTACGGATGATCTCCTTTTCCACTGACTGAAGGAAAGGCTCATTTTGAAATTGAACCTGACCATCGGTGAAGGAGTGAAACTGCTCAACGTAAATGCCAATGAGGTCGACAACTGTCTCCTCTTGGAGACGGGTCAGTGCCTTCGAAGCGGAGGTCAACTTGATGATGTGGGGAAAGAGTATCTCAATAAGCTTCGGAAGACGCTGCTCCGTAGTTCCGTTGCGTTTGGAGTAGCTCATGATCTGTTTGATGTCGCTCAAGTCGGACTCTGAAATCTGTCTCAGTCCCGACTCTATGACGTTGACACCTTGGGTTCTCAGCATCTTGATGTCGTCAATGGAACGCTTGAAGGAGGAGATGAAATTGTCAAAGTCTTGACCCAACTCCATCTGCGGAACCTCGGTCTTGATGATTCCCTTGGTGGCACGGTTCTTCAAGTGGGGGACTGCCTCTTCCCTCTTTAGGAAACGGTTGATGACCCCACCCTGCAACCTGAAGAGAAGTGTAATCGTCTGGTTCTCCTTCATGTGGTTCTCACGGAAGCTCAGGTTCTCTAGCAAGGCGTTGCCCACCCCATCCACAAAGCGTAGCCAAGAAGGGTTGTATCCCCACTTCGCAGAGACATAATGGCGTAGCACCCGCAATTTCCACGTTGGCTTGACATACACAGTCATTATCTCACCGTGAGGGATGAAGCCCTTCTGGATTAAGACCTTGATGTGCGCCTTGGAGTTGAAGCAAGACGGATTATCATCAGGTTCACTATCACCAGGTTCATCCTCACCAGGTTCATCATTGTCGTCTGACCCATCAGAACCATCTCCTCCACTTTGGTGGCCTTCGTCTTCTGCTGAGCCACCGCCACCACCAGAAGGTTGGTCTGAGCTGGTTGATACCAAAGTGTGAGAGTTCTTGAACTCAGCAAACTCTTTGATTAAGTGGCGTCGGGAAATGAAAGCCTCAAAGACCAAGGCATCATCCTTAAGCGTGGAGAGTTCTCGCTTCACCCTCTGCGTCCAGTGCTCCTTCTTGGTGCTGGTCTTGGACGACATTAGTGAATGCTAGAAGACTGAGTGCTAACAGTTCGAACCGAAGCCTTCCTCTCAGGTTACACACTCTACTTTCAATTAGGCAGTCAAGCAATGTTCAACATCAATGAGACGGTCAATCAATGTTCAACAACAAACAGCAACACATCAAGTCTTCCCAAGAGCTCATTCCAGTGTTTCAAGGGAGACGCTCACTGAAGTCGGTATGATGCTCAGTGGCATCGTGCCAAAAGTGGCTCACATCTTAGCACACGGAACAGCCAAACAACTGTGCGAATGGCTTCATCGTGGCTATGGGGATTGATGCAATCACGGCTCAACCTCGTCATCGTCCGAGTCCTCTTCCTCGCTTTCCTCTTCCTCGTTCTGGTTATGCATGAACGTGATGCCCTGCAACATCTCATCGGGCAAGGAAGCGTCCACCACGTTGCCGAAGTCAACCCCCGAGTTCTTCAACTCAACACGGTTCCTCTGGTGAAAGTCCACCTTGTCCCCGCAGGAGAGCGACAGCTTCAGGCATGCATCCTTGCGAAACTTCTTGGAGCCCATAGCGATGAAGCGATTGACCTGTTGCATGATGGCTCGGCGGAGTTGACCAACAGGCTCACCAGCAGCAATCTCAACCATGAAGGTCAAATTGCGGAACCTCACCCGAATGGTCAGCATCTGACCACGTGCGGCAGCGTCAGTAGCAGACTTCAAAGCCCGACGCTCACGTGTACGACGCTTGGTCTCTTCCTTCTTGGTGATGGTCTTCCTATCCGAGAGAACCTGCTTCACCATCTTCGATTTCTCAGCAAACTCAAGGTGCATCTGATGGAAACGCTCGGTCAACGCCTCCAAGGTGTCATCCGAGGAAGCCGAGATGTCCTGAAGCAACTGCTCTGACAAGACCAGTTGGTTGATGATGTCCTGATCATCAGTCTGCTGTGGTTGCTCGGTTTCAACTCGATGGGTTGGCGACTGCTCATCCGAAGGAGCATAGTCGGGGCTCTGCTTAGGCGCCATTGCAAGGACGGTTAGTTGAACACTACAAACTTGAATGATGAGAGGCTGTCCGTTCGTAAGCATCGGTCAACCCTCTCTCAATTACAACCTGCTTTCCTGATACAATGAAAAGCCACCAATTTTGACTAAAACGATGACAAAACAAATGAACCACCAACACCCCAGAACTTGATAACTACTAAAAGGGTTAACTCTTTCAAATGAAAAAAATGTTTGCCCCCAGCCCAACAATGAACAAGGGGGGCAATTACCAAAATGATTACCTTAACGAAAACGATAAATAAGCTCCCTAAAAACCCTCTTTTAAAAACGAATAAGGGGGAACACAGATTTGAGATGAACATAAAAACCATAACAGGGGACCATCAACAGACCACCCCCCAGGCCCCCTACTTTTACCATTTTTTCCCCCCCCTCCCCCAAAAAATGGAGAAAGTAGGGGGCCTGGGGGGTGGTCTGTTGATGGTTGCCTGTTATGGTTTTTATATTCATCTCAAACCTATTAACCACCTTATCCGTTTTTAAAAGAGGGTTTTTAGGGAGCTTATTTATCGTTTTCGTTAAGGTAATCATTTGGGTAATTGCCCCCCTTGTTCATTGTTGGGCTGGGGGCCGACATTTTTTTCATTTGCAAGAGTTGGCCCTTTTAGTAGTTATCAAGTTCTGGGGTGTTGGTGGGTCGTTTGTTTCTTTGACGTTTATCTCTACAATTATTTATTTTTGTTCTACACTCTTGACAATATTTATATCTTCTTCCACTTTTTACATTTCCAAATTCATCAATTGTTTTATCATAAAGGCATCTGTTACATTTGAAGAATTCACCAAAGTCTTCTTTTGCTTTTTCTTCTGTCATTCCATAATTATTCATTATAGTTTGCTTCACAACCATTCTTAATATATCTTAACAACTTCTTTTTATGTGATTTTTATGTGATTGTCTAGCTATGTTTTATAGGTTAAAAGTTCAGTATAATTATAACATATAAGATTTTACATGTTATTATTATACTATGATTATAATTTCAGTTCAGGATAATAATTTAATTGATTTGTCTTATTTCTTTCATACATCATTTTAAAAATAATATTAATATCTCTCAATGTATTTTGAACATTAAACTTTTTACTTTCAATAAATAATTTGATATTTTGTTTAACATCTTCTCCTTTCTCTTGACTATAACCCAACATCCATAATATATCATAAATCATGTCATATTTTTCTTACTGATTTTAAGAAACTGTTTAACATAATCATAAGGTGGTATTTTATTTACAGTTAGAAATATTAAAATCTCATCTTCTACATTTCTATTATGTCTCCCTTTTATTCTCAACAGACATTTGATTAAAAATTGATTATCTCTCCATTCCTGACAAATTTTACATTCGTCTTCTTCACCCATTGAATAATTAATAATATTATTCACTATTTCATTAGGTAAATTCAATTTATACAATTCCATATTTTCTTTTTTGAAGTGACAACAATCATAGCATTTTTTATTGATATAATTATTGATTCCATCACCGTTCATTTTCCTTTTAATATATAAGGTAATATTTCTTTAAGTAGTTTTGGCTAGGGGTTATGGTTTAGTTATGAATTACACAGGTTCATCAACCATTAGTTTAAACCTTATGTTTTGTACTCCTTCAAAATTCATTCTACTTCTTGCATCTTCCATACGACTGTCTATTGTTTGATGCGCCACTCTCATTACATCAGCTATATTATCTATGGTTATATTATCTACAACATCATCACTACGAAAATAAAAACTAAAAGTGTAAAATTGTCTTCATAATAATTGAAATGATGAAACCTTACAAACATATTTACCTCAACTATTATAACTTCTCCATAACTGTTATCGGTTTCAATGCCATCTAACAAACAACCTAAGTTTTCATTTTCATTAAAAACTATATCTTCAATGCTTTTAATGCTTAAAGGTTTATTTCTTGAAATGTAATACTCAATTACGTGTCTCTTTATATCATCACCACCTACAGCAGTTCGACGCTTTGTCTTTCTTTTTGTTTCTGTTCTGTTTATTTTATATTGTTGTTGTATTCTCTTTAATGTCTTAATATGATTATGTTTTATTTTCAAATACTCAGGTTCCCCTAATTTATATGAAATGATACCTTTTAATACATCAACAGGTAAGCTAGCACAATTCTCTACCATAAAATTATTATCTGACATTTTACCCCCACTCATTTTTCTCTTAATATATAAGGTTTTTTCTCTTTAAGTAGTTTTGGCTAGGGGTTGCTGGTCGGCTGGTCTGGGTTTCAGGTTTAATTTAAATGTCTTAACCTTCTTGATAGATTATAAAACAATGTTTAATCATATTATAATTAAATATTATGATTAAACCATGAAATCATTGTTTCTGTTTTCTATAAATTTCAATTATAACATGTTCGATAGTAATGATTTCGTGTCGTTTCATAGTCTGTTTGGTTTCTTCAACTGCTTGTTCAATATGGTATTGTAATGACGCTCTACTTGAAATCTTATTCTGTTTAGATGCTGAATAAGAACGACATCTGCAAATATTATTATGATACATAATTTTCGAACTAACTTCTATTCCAACCTGTATTTCTTCATCATACTTCATCATTCTTAATAATTCTTTTGGTGGTTTCAACGCATATGAAAGTGCTTTATCACCTTTCAAACATTTATTGCTAATCAACGCATAATGTCTACTTTCTCCTACTCGTTCAGTGTAAATAGACGGTTTCCATTTCCTTTGTAAGACCCTTAATGCTTTACACTGTTTTAGTCTTCGCCACCCTTCACAACCATTAATGTAAGTAGTGATGATTGAAACTAAGCCCTCAGGTAAGCTAGTCCAATTCTCAACTATAAAATTATTCTCTGACATTTTACCCTCACTCATTTTCTCTTAATATATAAGGTTTTTTTCTCTTTAAGTAGTTTTTTATTTTATGTTAAGGGGTGGGGCTTTATATTGAAAAAATATTTTCTAACAATTTAATATAATGGCGAGATTAACAAAAGACCAAATAATCAGCAACATCTATTACGACTTAGACGAGGGTTTCGGAAGCACACAAGCGACACACAAGAAGGCAAAGGAAGAAGACCCAACAATAACATTAGACGATGTAAAGTCTTTCTTAAAGAAACAACCAAATAAACAAATCAAAAATTATAGAGGTACTAATTCCTATACCGCTCCATTCGCACGATATGAATATCAAATAGACATAATGCATATGTCTCCTTTAGCAAAAGACAAGAACGTTCCACAGTATGCTTTAGTCGTGATTGACATCTTCAGTAAATTAGCAGATGTAATACCGATGGAGGAAAGAGACGGAGAGCACGTTTTGAAGGCGTTGAGAACAAGCTTTAAAAAGATGGGTTATCCGATGTCCGTGTATTCTGATGACGACGGAGCGTTTGCAACTAAAAATCAAGTTCAGGATTTCTTCAACAGTGAAGGAATAAACCACATCGTCACGAAGACCCACGCAAATGTGGCCGAGCGTTTTATTAGAACGATGAAAAACAAAATTCACGATAGAGTTAGGTTTAACAACATGAAATGGACCGACGCCCTAACGCCAGCATTGAAACAGTATAACAGCACATCACACTCATCAACAAGGATGACACCGACCGATGCACACAAGGACGACAATGAAATAAATGTAAAGGTCAATCTTAAACTACGAGAAAAAAACAAAAGAAAGTATCCCAAAATAGAGGAGAACGACAAGGTAAAAGTGTTCCAAAAGAAAAGGGGTAATTACACCGACAGAAAGGAGTATAACTCTAAATGGTCTAATAAAATATTCAATATTGATAAAATTGAATATGATATTATGGGTAATAAAACTTACAAAGTAGCAGGAATAAACAAACCGCTTTTGAGACACGAAATTTTGTTAGTTAATGATTAAACGTATTTCTTGGTATCTTCTTTATACTTGACTTGATAGTAATCCAGACTTGATTGTTTAGGTTCTTTTATGACTTTTTCATTCAGTTTTTTAACATAAATGTTTCGTTTATTTTTGTATTCGCTACTGTCTCTATCTACTTCTTTTGCTTGATAATTGTTATTGTTATTATATGTAGGTTTAATATTCATGCTCTTTAAGATTTTCAGTATGTTTTCATTTTGCTCCAACACTTTTTCTAATTTTGGAAACAACAACTCCAAACTACTGTCAATGTTCTCTAAATGTTCTTCCATATATATACTAAATTATAAAACTAAACTTTTAAAACTAAATGTTGCAATTATGTTAAATCTACTCTTTAAATACTATTTTTTCATTATTTCACGTATAGTTTCCTGAGTTTCATTATCACCATTTTCCGAAAGTGATGCATCCTTACCCCATTTAAATGTTATATTATGAACATCTGTTTCTAAGTTGATACTGTCTTTAGTTTTATCAATATTTATTTTCTTATCATTTTTACTCATTTTGAAACTTGTTGGAATACACGAGCATTTACAATTTCCTTTCTTTTGAATTTCTAATTCATTTTTCATTTCTAACATCTTTTTACACATCGGACAAGCAAACTCAATAACTGATGTTTCTTTAACAATTTCTTCATCAGTTGAAGAAACAACTGGCTCGGTCTTATTCTTTTTGCTTTTTTTCCTTCCCATCTATATTAATATTTATATTTTTAATATATCGTATTCCTAGCTTAATTAATTCTAATGAATAATAACAACATTTCTTAATTATATTATCGGTTATTATTACTTGTTCTATATTCTCCACTTCATCTATTATATTAATATAATCTGTATAACTCCTTTTCATATTAAATAATAAGATAAATTATTTTTTCATTTCTGTCTTTCTTTTCTTATAAAGTTTTTTCATTGTATCGTCTTTATTCCATCTATATTCCGCAAATTGTTGATGATGTTTTGAATTTAGATGTTTAAATAAATATTTGTCATCATAAGTTTTACCACAACTGCAATGGTTAATGTTCATATAAATAATAGCATATAAAATAATAAATATAAAATATTTTCTAAATAACTTTAATCTTATTTTATTATGTCAGATGTCCCAATAATAAAACCAATAAATATAACTGATTACGATTTCAAACAATCTAAATATGAACATGTACCAAAACTACCTTTTCGCTCCATTGTTGTTGCTTCATCAACGGGTGGCAAAACAGTTTTAATTCAAAGCCTTATCCTAAATGTTTATAGGGACTGCTTCGCCCGTATATTCATTTTTAGCCCGTCGGTTCATAATGACCCTACCTTCGTTGAAGTCAAGAAATATCAAAAAGATAATATGAAGGTTGATGTCGAAAAAGAAAAGTTATATTATGACACCTACCAACCTGAAGAACTGGAAGAAATAATTAACACACAAAGAAAGATAATTCATTATATGAAAGAACAGAAGATGAAGAAACTACATTCGATTTTAATCATTGTTGATGATTTTGCAGACGACCCTAAATTTGTTAGATACAGCAAGTTATTACATGGACTGGCAACGAGAGGCAGACACGACGCCATTAGTTTTTGTTTAAGCGTTCAAAAATACCGTGTCCTAGCACCAATCATTAGGTTGAATTCTAGTTCGTTGTATATCTTTAAGTTAAAGAATGTATCAGAGTTAATGTCATTCATTGAGGAAAACTCCGCCATCGTTGACAAAGAGCAACTGTTAAATATGTATCATAAAGCGGTAGATGATAAGCCCTACTCCTTCTTTTATGTTAACATGAATTCCAAAG